>UZAF01020689.1:6537-16702 GCA_900617895.1 Haemonchus placei | reverse complement strand
ATCTGAGCTTTATTAAAAACACCACAAACTGGTATCCTATGGATCTTCTCTGTCTTGGCCATCACCGTAATCTGGGATCGAAAGAAATACAGATTTTTATCTACCCAATTTCGGATGGTACCCTAATTTTGAAGGGTTTCCTAGGGCTTGCGCATTCAAACGCTGTCGTAACTCTGAATCAAAGACAAATATGCGGCGTATAATGAACAGGATTTCCTAGGAATCCGTTGGATCACAGGAACTACTCCGTTCACAAGTGGGTAAATATTTGTAGCGAATGACGATTGTCAGCTTCGAGTGCTCTCGTACTCAAGTCTGTAGAATAGCCCTACAGAAGTTCTTGTCCTTTTTTATTTATTCTCAAAGTCACTCTGCTACTATTTGTTCATTTACCTACCTATTTGCTCCTATTGGCTGCTACCTATCGGCTTTCTTGCTGTTTGTTTATTTATCCACTTGACGTCATCGTGTAAACACACTCGAAATGTTTCGTCATTGGAACCCCCATCGTAACTACGATTCCATCTGGTTTCAACAAACTATTATTCTACAAATCACCCTACACTCAGATAAGTCACACTCAAACACACGCGCCGCGTCGGTGAAAAGCCGCAGCGCGTCATTGTCTCCCATTAAGTCCACTCCCTCTGTGACGTTCCCTTAAGAATACAACTAAAAGAACCCTTTCAACAACCTTACGCAGCAGTTCTACGAGCAACCCAATAATGCGTTACGCTCACTGAACAGGAATAGGTTCTATGCAACCGACATCGTCAATTCTCCCTGCGCCACTAACTCATCGAAGTGTGACGACAATAACAATGACAACAAATCCCGGATTACCAGCCGTGTATTGCAATGGTAAATTGGAATCATGGAGCACTGAAAGGTCAGAGATGATCCCATTTCATTACTGCAACGACATACCTGCTGGTAATCCAAGATTTCCCAGAATGATCCCAGAACGAAGAGATTTAAGAGCTCAGACAAGCTGAATGTAATGTGGTCCACTCCCAGTAGATATCGAACTTGTTCAGAAGCTAGATGGGGTCCCCAAGACAGTTTTCATTGGTAGATCTGTTCCATAAGGAAGGGAAGGGCCAATGGGAAGAGTGTGAGAGTACTGGAAACTCCACCCATACACCCAATGTGCCTGCCCACTACTTGTAATAAAGCTATGGGAAATTAATTTATATTCATACAGTTACGAGGGAGAAACAGCTACAAACTCCCCTTCTTTCAACAGCTGTTTATTGCGAAGCTGCTCACTTGTTTTCAAACATAGAACTTGGTCGAGGTGTGAAATCTGTTTGCTCACAAGAACTTAAAGTCAGGGATATTTAAAGTTGCTATTATGATTTATTATTACTATTACTACATCAACGTTTTGAATTTATAAGTTTTCATTATTCTATGTTACGAAATCAAATCAACGCCCTGCCGCCTGGAGGCGGCGCTTCGAAAGTGGGCGGAGTTATGCTGAGCTCGAGATGAAAGTGCGCCGTTTCTCAAAAAACGCCTCATTTCATGTCGAGTCGAAGTCAATTTCATTAAACTTCACGCAGACTTCAGTCTATGCAAAAAACTGCTCCCGAAAAAGGGTAACTTGACGGGAAACACTATTACAACTTAGCGGCGATCTTTTCAACATCTTGCTACGGATAATTGGTTATACCGTAGTTTCAAATGGTACAGTAACAAAGTGGTCATGACATAAGCACCAGCGGAAGAAGAAAAGAAAATAAACATCCGTGCAAATCTGGCATTGGGTAGAAGCTTAGGTGCGATATAGAGCCCGTAAACATTCCAAGAAAGCCTGTGAAGAGAAGGCTTTTGACTTCTATGGGTCCCGGTCCCTTGACCTCTAAGAGATTAAAATGAGTGGGCCCCCACCCCAGAAAAAACCTCATTAATATCCCCATCTTCGAGATACACCTATCTATATGAAAGATCTAACCTTTACGGTAAGTGACCGAACAAACCGGTAGGTAAGTTGAATGGGGGTAAGGGGTAGGGGTAAGGTAACTTTAAAAAAATCCCATACAGATATCTGAAAAGCTAATGCTCTAAAAAAACACTCAGGTAACCGTAGTGGCCAGTAGGACGTGCAGTTGTTGTCCGACCAGGAAAAACCAAGTGCTGGTCGTGAACTGCAAACGTCAGCAGAGGAAAATCTTCAATGCAAACATTTTAACGACGTCATAAGTGCACGTTCACAAATGCCTCGTCCACTTGTCCACGGTTAATTTACAGAACAAAGTACTGACGGTAAAAAAAAAAGTTCTCGGAACGGTTCTAAGAAACCATACGGCCCAAACGGGAGCCGAACAAGAAGATATTCTGATTAAATAAAATAAAAGAAAATGGTAAATGCCACTTGACTGAGCTGAAAACCTCGACTCTCGGGCAAACTAAAATCAAAGCCGGACTTCATAAAATTCCTGGGAGAAGCCTTTTCTTGAAGATTGATTGAAACGGACAATTGAGAATCCTATGGAGCAGATAAGGCCTAATCTATAGATCAAATAGAGCATACTGTAGATGGGTGGAATAGAAGAGTGACTGACTGACCTTAGCCTTCTCCAACGAATCGACACTGTGCTGTTCCTTTGCTTTGTAACAGTTCTTGCATTTTCCTTTATTGAAACAGTTAGGCTCGAATCGTACACATTGACTGATCATCTGAAGGTAATCTCGATGGATGACAGGAACAATTATTGACATACTGCGAAAGAGAACATCCGAATGGTCAAAGCAGATTTAAAAAATTAGTCAAAAAAAACAGAGCAAGCTCAGAGTTCAAAGGGCTGCTCAAAGTGTCAGATACACGGGAAGGAAATGAAGAAGAAAAATAGTTTCAAAAAAAANAAAAAAAACATCAAAAAAGGAATTTGCGAAGGGGAGGCTCAGAACGTTCGCAGGGATTAGAAAGAATAGGAACGCAACAGCAGGAACGTCAGATGTTTTGAATTGATCCAGTGTTCCGGAGTGAGCCATGAACTCGACTCACATACAAAATTTCTGAATCGTCTGAATGAGCAAATGGTATGTTCATAACATGTAAGTTTTGAGGTGGGGATGACGAAATCCACTTTGAGAAAGGGGAGATTCTAAAGAAGGTAGCAAAAGCCAAGGAAAACGAAGGTAAAGTTAGCCGAGGAAGACTACGACTCAATGATTGCATCGGCAGTGGCCTACGCTTTCCCGTCTAGGCAAATCAACAACCAAAGGAAATCTAAAAATCAATCGAAATTACAGCAAAGGCTAATTATGCAGATCAAAAATAAGTAAGACCATAAAAAAGGAAGGAAATGATTCGTTCGCTTTCGGGCAAAAAAAAAACAGGAATTTCACTTATGTCATAAATTCAGACGATAAGAAAAAGAACCGTAAGAAATTCTCATAAATAGCAAACTGAAAAGAATGAAAAGAATGCTTTTAAAAAGAAAAAGAAAGAAAAATGGGGGAGAAAACTGATAAAATCTACAGGTTGGTACGCTGTCGGAAATCCTTGTCGTTGGTGTAAAGCAATAAACGTAGGCGGACGTAAAGAGTAATGTAATGAACAAGAATCCTTGACTGTGAAGTAATAAAATGGTCGGTCGGTGGTCGTCGGTAAACGTCCAGTAGGCTGTATATGATAGAGTAAAACTACTGTCTAAACATATCCATAACGAACTGGTTTGGAAAAATTCTCCATAACAAGTCCTACACGAGAAAGAAAAACGATCGAAACAAATGAGCAGGTTTATCGTCCATAATAAAACGTTCTTTAGTCCAGAAAAAAATCATAGTCAGCCGCTCTAGATTAGTGAAAGGGCTGCAGAACGCGAATTTTCTTTCAAAAAAAAGGAAAAATGAAAGCACAGTGGTGTCTTTAGAGTACGCCATGCATCGAGCTCTACCACGATATTAGGTATCTGTGCCTATATGCTCACAAGGAAAGGGGCAGCCATTTGACCAGCGACAGCTTAATATACTCTAATCGAATCCGATTCCGTAGAGAATATTAGTTTGGTTAGTATATGCCAGTACCTATTCTATCCATAAGGAAGGGGAATTAATATAAACAAATAAAAATTCGAAAAGTTGAAAATAACGGTAATAATACAAGTAAGACTGAAAAAAGCAAATTCAGCCAGTTTATTATAAAATAAAGTTACGTAGCAAAATTCAGGTGGAGTAGAATCATAATGTAGCCCCATACTGCTTCTCTATGGACAATTTTTCCACTAGCAACAAATATTTCTATAATCTGAAAGGATCCTGTCAGTAGACCACTTGGCACTCGTGCATGGAAAGTTAGCCCATGGTCACGGTGGAGTACCTGGAGGCTACTTGTTTCCGATTTCTCCTTTCGGTTCGACTTCATTTTTTTAGTAAAAAAAATCACGTAAATCTGAAATCCTTCACCTCTCCTCCTCTCATCCTCTATTACTCTATTATGCGATAATTAGCTTTACTCATCTATTTATTTATTTATTTACTTATTGTTTATTATTTATTTATTCAACAAATAATTTAGCAAACAATCATTACTGTAAAGATCGATGAAAAAAGCGATAACTGAAAACTTTTGTGGATTTACATACTGCAGCAGTGAAGGGTTCATCAGAACAGTACCAATCAACACCCTTTTAGTTGAGCCTTCTTCGATACCATATACGTTCCAATCCCTTTCACAAAATATTACAAATGACAAATGCCTGGCGCAAACTAGAAGACCCACGAATAACATATGTATCCATTGCGAAAAACATTTTTTAAACACGGAGAGCTTTCTGACAGCCGGAAAAAAAACAGTGGATTGTTGTGTATCATGTTGAGAAGAGGATTACATGGACCGGTTTTAGTAGACATCAATAACAAACTCTTGAAATTGACTAGACAACATGATCGAATTCGCTCTTATGCAGTAATATTTTGGAACAGATGTAATCATTGGGAAAAAGTAAATTGTTGCTTAATCGGTGGGAAAAGAACAGTGTAAAGGTCAAAGAATGAAATATAATACAGAGCAACCTGTGAAGGCTGACTTTTATTTTTTGCCTACAGTAAGGCCTTAGTTCCATTTACAGTATCCCAGCCTTTTTTCATCTACCGTAATGCCCTTTTTTGTTAGGAACAAGTACAGGACTCAGTAACTTTGTGGGGTATTCATGGGCTCCGATGACCTTCCATAAAAAGTTCATCACAGATGAGTAAGTTGGAAGGACAGAGGCAATAAAACGGAGAAAGATCTGAATGATCAATAACCTTGGAATGCGCCATGCACGTGAACTCCTTTCGAAATAGGGCAAGCGTAAGAGTTCTGAATCCGAACAATTAACTGAATAATCCATTTATTACATGACCAGACGACCACTTTACAGCATCCAAATTCCATCCAGATTAGTTACAATCCAGATGGGTCCAGTTCCCCATAGTGGCACCTCTTGCCACTGAACCTTCCACATGAACACAATCGGGCCATGACAGGATGAAGAACATGACAAGAGACAGGAAAGAAAACGAAAAATTGCTCTATAAAGCGAAGGAGGGATGAGCGAAAAACCAATTCGAGTAGGGTTGCGTGATCGTAAATCTACTAGAAGGGTAGCCAGGTATGAAAATGATTACGGGGTTGACGACATTCGTTTCCAAGCAACTGATTAGTCATGAGGATGTGAGCTGGAGGGTTCAACCTTTCGGATCTCTTTTCGATCGAAATCTTCCTCGAAAAGCTTTGGTTCGAAGAACTCTCCTAGAAAAATATGCTGATCAACATGGTCCCGAAGAAACACGAATCCAAGGTAGAGCGAATCCGAAAGCCAAAGCTGAAGGGAGTATAGCGGTGGTGCGTGAAAATGTGTCTTATGACGACCCGTGAAATAGACGGACATCTGGTGGTTCTGGCAGGCGAAACGACTTACGCAGACCATTTCGTCATCCAAACAATTCCTTGAGAGCGGGAGCTTGCCAGAGAAACTGCCGCCGACGTCGTCGTCGTTGTCGTCGCGATAGCCCCAGTCACGACGACATATCACAACGAAGCTCCTAGCTGTGTGCTGCACTTTCTCAGCCCGAAAACCTACAAAAAAGGGCTGCGGTCGAAAGCCGCCGCGTTGCGATGTCGCTATGCGAAAGTTGCTTTTCAGGACCGACGAGGAATGTCTTGATGATGGTCATTCATCCAGACTTGCAGAATGTTGCGGAAAGCATTCCAGCGTCGCCTGTTGCTAAGAAAAGCCAGGAAAAGCTCGGTGCTTGACTGCTTTAAACGTTCGTCCCACCTCTTCGAAAAAAGAGGAGGGATAGAAAGGGCGAATGGGGATCGTTGAAGAACTGTTACGACGAGAGCATTTCTCGAATTCCTTGAACAATCTCTTAACACAGATATTGATGCAATTCAAGTAGATAACCGAAGCAGATAGGGCGTTTACTATAAGCCATGCACTCGAAATCCTCGAGCTCCTTCGAAAAAGTGATTGTAAGGGTATTAGGCTGCCTAAGTAGTGAGAGATGGTCATTCTTGTAGTGATTTTCTGTAAAATTTTATTAAGCCTTGCTGAAGCGAAAGGATGACTTTTTCTCCGAACTACCTAAGCCTCTCCAGAAGATGAAGCAAGTAATTTCCCGACCAAGCTCTTACTTTTAGCTGCATATTACGGCCACAAAGCCAATTACCCAAGCACAGGTGGGTTTTAATCCGTCTTTGTGATGAAGATTAATGAATATGTCCCACGGCTAATTGCTCATGAGCTTTTTTGGTCTCTAGGGAGCAACTAGGCAAGATTGGCTTGCCATTCCGCCTCAATAGCACGCAATTCAATTTTTACTTAAACGATTAGGATTAATCAAAACAAAAAATAACGAATGCAAAATTACTTGTGACTTGCCTAAATTGATCGATTCAGTAGGTAAGGAAAATACGAGAAAGCCATTTGAAGAAAGGCTAAATGTTCAATAAGGTCTTAGGCTGAGCCGTTGAGTTCTTGAAGGCTATGAAGTCACTGAGCCTGTGGGTGGAATCTTCCAGCTTCTTAGAAGGTTAGACGTCAGTCGTAAGTGCCCGTTCTCTCCTAATCTCCCGCTCGTGAGCTCACTGAGCTTACTGCACTCGGAAAAGGTTTCACTTAAGAAGAGAAAAAGATGCCAAACAAGGAAGACAGCCAAACTAGCAATGTAGCAACAAACAGGCTCCCAGTAACTTCGAAAAACTGCTGATTCGGACAGCCTGGAAATGGTTAGAATCGTACCCATAGCGCCGTAATAGAGGCCTAAGAGGACGCACATCACTGAAAGTCAGCTTCCGCCAACAATGGAAAGGATGTAAAAAAGAGCTCTAGCAAATATGTTGACGTAATGAAATCGGCATAAAATTGAGTAGGTCATCTGTCAAGGAGTGTTCTTCAGATCAGAGGAAGCCCACATACATGTAGGAGTTTTATAAATGTCCTCAAGCACTTACGGGAGATCCCTGTGATTGTAATGCCACGAAATGATTCTGAACCAAAAATAGCCGGAGTATTAGGCTACTGGTGGATGCTGCAGTGCATGATGCAAAAGGGGGGCGGAGTGAAAGCATAGTAAAATGCCAATGCAATGAGGTCGTTAGTACGAGAACCGAGTATATGGGGTAGAAGTAATGCGTACATCAGAGACTAATTCACTCATAAATGGTGGGTGGAAGACTGTCACTTAGCCTCAGTACCTGAGTCTTTGGGTAAGCAACTACGGATGATTTTTGGTTAGAGCCTTATACTAAAATTTACTTTGAAAACGCAAGAGTAGATGATTCCGGACGCAGAAATGATCATGAAGAATAGAGGCTTTTAGGAATGAGCCACGTATCCAGAATCTGCCAGAAACGCCTTTTGATCTCATGCAATAGTTCCACTGAACGGGTGCGCTTCGTTGCGCGTGTCCGTCAAAACTAGGTCACGCCGCAGCCATCGCANCAGCCCGTGATATTTGACAGACGTCGCAATTGTCACTGGGGCATACGCTTTGCGTTTGGTCCACGGCAGTCAGTTCAACAAGAAGATAACACAGACAAATGCAAATCATTTGCTCCAATGACACTTGGTGGTACTGTAATGCCATATCGAGACCTCAGTGTGATGCGCCGCGCGCGAAGTGGGCGGGGTCACCTACTTTCGACGGACACGCGCAACGGACGTTCTCCCCATTGGACAGCATAGGTTATAGGTAAAGTGATAGGTAACTAAGCCTCTACTATCTTTGTTAGGTCGGATACGCTCTCAAACATAACTTCGATAACAACTAAAATCGAACATGCAGGACGATTCCTCTCCCCTCTTTCCTGTTTACTCTCTTAGACTACTATTTTCATGGAATACAAAAAAATAGCGAAAAAACGCAAACATCCGCCAGCTCCCAACAAGAGAAACGCCACAACTCAGGCTCCTTGAATGATGGCTTTTGATTTTTTCTATACCCCTCTCCCTATATTACTCTAAATGCAGGTTTGATCTAGATGTACATTATTATGCACAAGTTATTCCTCTTCAGGCTCCTCACGTTTGGACAGTTGTTCCCTATCATTATCATTACTTATTATCATTAATTATCATTTATTTCTACTATTTTTTTCGACAATTTTTCTATTTTACCCAGTCACTTTAAACATCGCTGAATATATCATTCTACATTACCACTATGTTAATATTTTAAATATCGAAGTACTACACTAGTGCCGTTAAATCAATTGAAACTGAATCACCTGACGTTCGGAAGGTTTAGGATGACACTTCCCCTGGGTAAGAAACTAGAACGTACTCAGCACAGACGAGACAAACCGCCGTCCCTATGAAATTCGATCTTCGAGCCAGTGCTCGTCGCCGAGCAATGACAGCATTCGTCTGACGCCAGTGGTCAATATTAAGGGGTAATGAGTGTTTATACCAGGCAATTAGCTTGCCATTACTTTGAGACGTCCATTTCAAGGCATCTAAAGTCGGTATGATATTGTGGAGGCTGGCCTAGATCTTAATGGAAGGCATAACCTCACCATGGCCAGAATAAATCTGACTTTTCCGATAGGTTTAGAAAAATCGAGGGTGGGGTCCAATGGATCTTCTATACACCGAAGAAAACTAATTCAAGGGAAAGGAAAAGGTGGAAATTAAAGAGCTCCGAAGGAATAGAGCCTGCATGATCTTCAATATCTAACTTAGAAACTCTAAACAATAGGTCCCACAGATTTGGCCTGTTACCCTCAAAACATTGGCCTCGGACGGGACTCGAACCAGCACCTGAACCTCGAGTTAAAGAAAAATCAAGGGAAATCGGAAATCGGAGCACAGCTCCCATCTAATCATTGCAATTTCATGTTGGAAATACTGTCTTGATCATAAACCGGCTGTAGGCAATTCTCCGTTAGTCCCGGACACAATCAATCACTCAGACGAATCGGAGGAAAGTAAATGAGGCGTGGCAGATTCAAGATCAGATCAATAAACGTCCTGAATTGCTGGGAGAAAGAGAAAAATGGAAAATCTTCGGATGAAAGGCTTTCAGTCATGCTTACACAAGCATGGAGAGAAAATGGAAATTATCGATTGTCCGAGACTGGTGGTGCCCCTTGAAGGTGCAGCGAAGGCAGCAGCAGTAGCAGCAGCAGCAGCACATTCTCCGAATTGGGGAAAAAAAGGAAAACACTGAGAATCAATCGAATTAGGCCGAAAACCAGGATCATCGCCCTTGACTGATGACTATTATGAAGTCACAACTTAGTAAGAAATTGGAGAAGAGGACGGACACTACTGGGCTGAACTGTGAAGAATGGGCGGCCGGATCGTTAGATCAAATGGGAGGACAATATGCGTCGTCGCCGTAGTTCACAAAGTGTTTCCTCTCAAAGTTTTTCACCCAGACAACTCCGATCACATTCAAAGGGGAGATTATGATGTAGATGGCCTATATGCGCCGGAAACTCCACGCGTCTCATATGACTATGCGAATTTAGAGCAGTAACTATGACAAAAGTCATGGACGATCCGGAACTGTCCGTCGATGTAGTGCCGATGAATGCGCCGTGCGTCCAGCTTAAGAATAAATAGTCACAGATGTAATTGAAAGGATGAAACTTTAGAATGCTTTATGGTAATTTCTTGATGATCGATATTAAAAACTTTGGAAACTCTTCGGGGGGGGGGGGGGG
>UZAF01020688.1:0-16709 GCA_900617895.1 Haemonchus placei | reverse complement strand
TTGATCAGTCCCGTTTCTGGGATGCGCCCACACATTCCTCTTCCACCCCGAATGTCAGAGGCGTTTTGATTACTGGTATGGTCTATACAATGGCAACAGATGTACAAGCCAGTGTGCTTTACACTCCCAGGCGTCTCCGGTACCAGTCAACCGGATCATGGGAGCTCCACGGTTGAACTCGGTGGGTATCGATGCCCAGAACATCCTCTTTATATTCTCAGAATAATATTAGCTCATTTTTTGCTTTTTAACTTCAATTATGCCTATTTATTGCCCGAGTTTCTTAGCTCGGTTATATCTCCAGCCTACCATATACCTTCCCCACCCTATTCCCACCCCGCGCTTCCCCTTCCAAGCCCTTTTCCACTAACCCCAAACCCGTAGTGAGTTCCGCGGGGAAAGAGGAAACGGTAATTCGTCTGTGATAAGGCGGAATCATTTCCATTTTCTTCGAATATTTTCCACCATCAAAAGAAAACCTTCAAATAACTTTCTCATAATATGTCATTGTTTTAAGAATACTGCCGTTTTTACCACTACCCAAACAATTCATTTCACCATTCTTATCAAAATCCGAAGCATATGATTCAGGAAAAAATGCCCAGAACCCTCACTTCCTTCATTCCTGACTGTCTAATATTCACTCCGTGATAAAAAGGACAATTTAGTAAAATGTGCGGGGCATTTTCAGGACAGATGTAGTACACTGCTTTATTGAAGCTCTCGGTCCATTCGTTAAGAACATCATTCCATCGTCAACTGAAGCTACAACGCTGCGAACAAATAAAAAGGTATTGACGCAACTGCTTAATCTAAAGTCTGGAATGAACTTTTTAATTAAGCAGGGTAAAGGACATTCGATTCGCCTCAACTGAACCGACCTCCCAAGGTTTACATGTGATCTAGGTGGTTTATACTTCATAGGGTTTAGGAGGACCCTAGCAAGATCCTGGTAGCGTCCCCGACTGCACGGTGACCGACGAAAATCCCTTCCCGGCGACGGCATTCACTTTTTGAAAGGTCGCTGTAACAGTTTTGCGGAGAATCTAGCCGGATGCGACCATGTGACTGAAAAGAATTCAGGTCGAGTCGGGCATCGGACGTTCCCCTCTTGACGTGGTCACATGAGTGTATTGAAGAATTTTCGCGAGCTACTTTTCTGGTTAAACTGAAAATGGCAGTTGAGAGATCACGCCGATCATGTGTGCTGGATCGCTCTTAGAGATAATTCGCGACAGCGGGTGTCCTTTTTGACAGCGACGAAACATCGTGCAACCATCGTCGGGCAACCTTGGAATCGGATCCATCCATCCCCGACGCCAGCAATAAATTTCATATCATATCGACGACGTTCAACCATTTGACCGTTTCCGTTCATTGATGAGGATCTTTGTGGTAAGAGTTTGGGGAAAAGAAATCGTCCGTCCGGTGGGTACACAAAAATCCTCGACCGGGTGCCGATCAAACAGTACTTCACCACGACACTGCCAGTCACCGTTTACAGAGCAATGATTACCGGAACAGACCAAAAGCTGAACTCGACATTTGCTTGTAGAAAGGACAGCAGTTGGGTAAAAATAGCCTAAGAAACTCCAAGTCTATGTATAGTTGAAGGAGAACTGTAATCAAATAGAAAACCAAAAAAAGAACACTATGTGTATGAGGTTTTTGAAGCCAAAATAAAATTCTGGACGGAAATGCCCACACGTAAACCGGAAATCGAAATAGTTTTCTGCGTATAATGGCAATCTCAAGGATGGAACACTGTTGTAATCGCGATAACTAACAAATGGATTCCTTATGTGACATATATTCGCCAAAATGTTATCAAAAGTATTCAAGGAATGCAGCTCGATAGAAAAGATTGGTATTGTTCAATTTAGCAAGGATGAGCCGTGTATTTCGACGGATTCAAAAAATCTACGCTTGATTATCGCATGGGGATGAGGAACGAGGAATTAGACAAAAACGACGGTGTTATGACCATCCCAGTCGAATTGTGCAGGGCCCGTCGACATCGGGAGGGTAATGGCCTTCATAGCCTGAGCTGAAGGATGGAACTAGAAAGTAAATGTCGATTTTAGCCTCTGCACTTCTCATTCTGAGCCCTTGAGAGGGGATAAGTGAAAAGCTGACCACTTCGAGAGCACTTAGTGTCAAAAATAAAAAAAGCAATTACGTGGAAGTATCTAGGCTAAGGATATCCACGCTAGATATTCCCTTCCTTCCTAGGATATTGCTCTGCCACATAACGGCACCTCTTGACCATCCCAATGTCGCCTATTCCACCCCTTCAACAGTTTTACGACGCAATGCGGAGAAACTTATTGGCACACCGTTCCGACACTGTAACCCTGTTTCTTGGGACCGTTTTTACGATGTCCAATTGTCATACAGACTCTTTAAATACCTGTTTGCGTTTTCTGCTTGTCTGTGCACTCCTCTTGTTGCGAATCTTTCGTCGAATTCGTTTCAGATCACGTTCTTCGGCTTTTGTGAGTGGATAGAATTCGGGCAAAAGAATCGATTCCTTTTTACATAATCGTTTTTCCTCTTCGGTAAGAATCAGAGCAGGATATTTCCTTTGACGTTCACCTAAACCGTTCCAATAGTATGGGTAAGGAGATCTGGGAAGATTGCGGCATACCTGTAGTTCCTTTGATGATACCACCGCTTTGGCATGGTCCAAGGCTTGAAGATGAATTGGAGGAGTATGTGCTTGGGGAATTCAGAGAGATATTTGCTGGATTACGCAAAGCTGGCTCTAAAAATAGCCAAATAACAAATCAGGTCATGGTGGAACAAAAAACCGAAAATCACACGCACTTTCTCATGAAAATCAATCACAATACCCTCTCATCCCCAGTGGTACATAGAGATACTCAATGATCTATGACCATCGCACAGAGCATAGGCACTTGAGTAATTTCCATAAATAATGACGGGATTTGGAGGGATTATCCGAAGGTCGAATCGTTTGTGATCCTCTTATTACCCACGAGCCGCCACCGATCCCATCAGATCCTAAAGCTCTTCGAAACATAGCAACAAAGGCTATCGAGTAGGCCTAACGGTTGAGATCCCTTCAGATCTCAACAGTTCAGAGAGATTGGAGTTCAGGTAAGACCAGATCCCGGTACTCTTCTTGATCGAGCCTAGGCTGATGCCTTTCAGGGGATTCCCACCAGTTTTTGAGGCAACTTCTTGTCCTTCACCACCAGCCGTTCCCTCGGTCCTCTTCAACATTCTCAATCTTCCCTAATAACCGGACAGATCCCATCGAGTTAATCGCCATGTTTTATGCCAAATACCGCATCTTACTCAGTGACAGCCATGGGAGCCCCCTACAGCCTCAAAACCTCGTTGTAGTGGTTAGCTTCTGGATGAAAACGCAGTTAAAGTCAACAGAAGACGTTGCCAGGCTACAGCAATGATTTCATGAATGAATAAATTCCAGTAGGGACGGAAAGAGCCTCTCTTTGCCGGCGCTCCATGGCCCTCGTGAATCTCAGAACAGCATATTTCAACCCGTCCATTTTCAGCAAAAACCCACTTCCCGTCCAATAAGTCCCGTTTTCATTGGAACCGTATGTTTTCAACGACGTAACACTACATCGTTCCACTTCATAATCGCCGCTTTGCATACAAATTGATGTAGCTTCACAAAGAATGAATGCCGAGCCGCACTAATCCGAACTGGGCAATTGTTCAAACACCTCGCCTCCCAAGCGATCGATTAAATAACCAATAGGAACAGTTGATTGATGGGTCGACACTGAGAGCAGACTGGTTGACATTGTAATGTCTAATAGTTATGAAGGCAGTAAAATTAGCCGTTTGACAGCAATTCGTGGGTAGAACTCAGAAGAGAAAAGAGAAACGGAAAAAGGCTGAAGAGTAGCAGGCTGAAGCCTTCTGGGTTTTTTGAACTCAGTCACTTCTTGAAAGCTCCATTACCCCATCAACAATGGAATGTTACGAGCTTGCTTGAAACTGAGCGTAACAGGATCGCAGTAAGTAAAAACTCTTCCATCCAGTCCACTCCTCCCACCTGTTCCATACCTCTTTTTGAGCCAGATCTTCCAAAGTGCATCTTTAATAAGTGCTCTAAGAAGGGGACTTTTGGATTCAGATGAAGAAAGAATATCATCCTTCCTACTCAATTTCGTTCCCGACCCTCAATCTCCACACCGTCCTCAACCTAAATGTTTCCAGGCCCTGGCTGCAAGACCTATGTTCCACCTATCTACTTTTTTCCGCAACGAGTCCGAAGGGGCGTGGGATCACAAACGGGTCATGCCAACGTTTTGATGGGGTTCGACTGGTTTACGACAAAGCGCCTCATCAGGGGCTCAATAATGAAACCCGAAAGTAAAGAGAAGCTTATATGAAACCGAACTGGACACAGCACCTTCAACTGGCTCAGATACTGAATGGTCCTAGAAAATAAAAAAAATTAGTGTACCATCAATACCTAGACCCCTCAGAAGGTGGCAATGAGCAATCCGATCACTCACTTATTCTTTTTGTCTCAGTGTCCGCTGGGACATTCCCAAGACTTGTAGTCACTTTATCTGGAAACGGGCATTTCCTGTTACCTGTGGTATAAGCAGGATGAATCAGTGGCAGACTCTGAAGAACTGATTCCCCCGAACGTCTCAGACCCCATTCTACCCGTAGCTACCCTAATTTCTAACGACATTCGACTCATTAACAAAATGTGGTGGCGAGCGCCACTGAAAAACCCCCTTGCCGTCTAATCAATACCCCGCTGAGAACGTCATCTAACGGGGCATTCTGTCGTGTTTCACGAGCTTTGAATGACATCATCCGGAACCACCCACGTCATCCCCCTTCCCGGGATATATTAATGGCCTCGCCCAAATGAAAAAGCCATTTTATCGAAATACCAAGGAACGCACTAAATCTGACGACAGGCGTCTGTCGTTGTGCAACAGGACGAGTGGTAAGTGTTGGCGCTCGTTTTTGCTGACTGGAAACTGGCTGAAGACGATATGGAGTGAACTGTGTGCGTGCTGTACCGTGTATTGTGGAAGTTGGTGGCTGAAATAGATGCCTTGCGCAAAGCTTCGGAGTAAGTAGAAGTAGACAGGCCACAGGTGAAACTGACCTGATCCGGAGTTTCCTGCTTGACATCGTCAAAAGAGGTTTGTGTAAATAGTTCTTGACTGGCAGCTTCAAGAATGTCTAGGCGATAGGATGAACCTGAATTTCGGTGAAATAACTTCCCTAACACGGTATTCTCAATCATTTCCACGCGAACGGCACCGTTCCATCATGGCCCTTTCTTGCCCCTCTTCACAACTTTCACACTTGAAGAGAAGCAACCAAGATGTCATTCTACTAGTCTACTTCTTACTGTAAGACGGAACCACACGATTAATTACCAGTGAAAGCAGAGGTCCAAAGTATAACCGAAGAAACCTTTGAAACAAAGCGATATTACAGCCGCTATGGCAGTTTTTCCTCAAACACCCTGACACTAACCTTCTGAACAGGATGTGTTCGTGGGCGAATTACTACCATGACTCAATGATCCTTCACGAGGTGAACTCAATGGAGACAGAGCAGCATAGCTATGATCATCGCATTGTTCCATTCCCTCCAACTGCGAGATCATCTTACTGCAGAAAGTGTCCTCGGCAGCTGTAAAAGTTGACCCTTGCGACCCCGCTGAATCCAGTAGAAAAGCTGTAAAACTACTGGTTACCTTCAGGTAAAATTTCTTCGTCGTTGAGAAACGGTGAGAAGTTCTCCCAAAGGGAATTATCATCGGCCGCCAAAACCATACCCAAAGTTGGGTCGTCGCCATTTAGGAATGAAAAGTCCATATTCAAGTCGAAGTCCATGGCGGCCGGGCTGAAAACGTGGCTATGGTTTAGGCTATTCGTGGAATTTCTCACTCATTGAAACATTCCATAGGCGTAATGGAATGAAAGGAACATACCAAGTAAGATGGAATACGGTAGAAATTGAAAAAAGTGGACGACTTGGTGTATATTAAAGTGCAAGGCGGGGAATTAATGTTTATAGTTCCAACATGACGATCAAAACGCGATATAACGTCGGTATTTGAATGAATGGGATGCCCCGAGTGGGGGGATAGGCTCGGCTCAATGGCGATGAGGCCACCATGTGCATGGAATCAATAGGCAGAGGAGGCAATAGCCCTATACAACTGTATAAAGAAGAGGGACGAACAAATAAAAGCGTTTAGGTGTGGAGGTGAGGGATAGCGATGGTGGGTGAGAGAGCGAAGAAAGGACAAATACAGGTCCCCCAAATGAGGACATATCCATCGTATGATCTCGGCCTTGAACATCGAATATCGGCGACCAGAGATTTCTCGTCCGTCGTCGTGTACGGACGGACGGGAAGCTAGAATATCTTTCAAGAGCGAACATAATGGAGAACCCATGGAAAACCAAAGCCCACAAAGCTTTTCCCCCAGAAGAGAGTTCTAATTAGAACAATAGGAATTAGAATTATCGTCATCTCACGCGGTGCAGGCTGATAAGAACAGTTGCGTCAGCCTGATAGGGGCAGTTCCTTAACAAAGAAGAATTCCATCAAAAGTATTCTTAGAAAGACTAGGAGCAATAAAGTAGAAGACCAGCCAAAAACTGTTATCAGGAACTAGTCTGTTACTTGAGATCATTTTTAGCTCATTAGAAGAACTGCGCTAATATAGCCATCCGACGTCGACGTCACTAGTATACGTAAATAACGACGAGGGAAAGGGGCCGAACTGAACTCAGGGAGGCCTTTCTAATTTGTTTACAAGAGGCGTACCCAAGGGAAGAGGTTAGCAGTGGGTATTGAAAGTGTAAAGGTCTCCACCAGTTATCTCTAAATTGCATCATATGGGNAGAACTGCGCTAATATAGCCATCCGACGTCGACGTCACTAGTATACGTAAATAATGACGAGGAGGGAGGGGCCGAACTGAACTCAGGGAGGCTTTTCTAATTTGTTTACAAGAAGCGTACCCAAGGGAAGAGGTTAGCAGTGGGTATTGAAAGTGTAAAGGTCTCCACCAGTTATCTCTAAATTGCATCATATGGGTGCAAAGAGTGCGGTGTCAGTATCCCCACCCTTTTTCAACAGGGTCACACCTTTCAGTGGCGGTATGACAGCGCCGGCCGGGTCAGCAAACTGTCAAGATAATCAATCAACCAAGTAACAGTTAACGGTACGATACCGAAATCTGGTCCTGAGCCATATAAGGGCACCAATCGATGTTGAGGACCTTGTGGAGGCAGCTACTGATATTAGGGTGAGGGGTATGGTAGCGTGGGTACCTAAACCATAATTTCACCCTACCCTTAATTGGTACAACTTGCATTTATCGAAATTTTCAATTGTAATTCAGAATTACTTTGGATGTAAGTAGTTTTTTGGAGCTCAAGCTCTACTACTATATTCATTGGCCATGCTATCCCAGGTCATCGTGATGTTGACACTGCGCTGACGTCGTCACTTCCTATCGGAAGCGCCACACCGTTCACGCAGTCATGCATTCCCCTACCGTCCTTCATTTCCCTTCGGGAGAATCTTAGAAAGGGTACAAGCTGGATTACCCACCTTCTTCAGCCTTATCTTCCCATGAACTCCCCTAAAGCCACCTCAAAGAAGGAAAAACGCAGCCTAGTGAGAAAATCCTGGCTCTTTCACTCCCCCTCCATCTCCCTCAACTAGGAACCCTATTCAGCGAACGAGCCTGGGGCATTCACCAGTTTTCTGACTACAATCGAAATTTCTCACGAAGGCTGGTTAATCCAAAATGTACTCGAGCCTACCGTGCCCGCTATTCTTCTCACGCTACTCAAAAACCTCCCTTCTCGCTGAATTCTCATCGCCAAACGTTTAACGGCTGCCTAGCGGTACGTAAGTAATGATAGGCTATTGGGAGGTTTTTTCCGAGGCATTGAAAGGAATGACGTCAAGTTCGGTGTCAAAAGGACAAATTATTCTGTTGGAAATGAGATCGTCAATCATGAATCACTATTCAATAGAAATTGAGCGACACAATCATATAAAGAATGCAAATTAAAAAGTACAATCTGATTGGACTCTAAACAACAACATATTCAATAAGGATTGCTCATCCTGTCTCAAAACTTAATAATTTTCTGAAATTTGTGGACATTTTTCTGCCGTTCCACTCTAAACGTGAAGGTTACCGAGGTAGACCCTCATATGGACCTGTCAAGCTCGCCTTTTCAAAATACCGCGGACCAAGTAGACGCAGGCTTAATTACACATCAGGGCCAGGGTAGAAGGTAGGAATGGGCAGTTTTCCCGAAGGTAACACCAAGTCGGTATGATTTGCAGTAATGTAAGGCATGCACTTCAGAAGTAGGTGGATGCCTAGCACTGTACAGCACCTCATTCGAGACGATTTCAACGAATATTTCAAACGTTGAAACTTTGCAGATGGCAGACGACTCCCCTCCAGTGACTACTCATTACTAAAGGAAATGGATAGGAATAGGAAAATAACTGTATAGGTGAGCCTTTTTCTTTAAAATGGCGTCGATGATGGCCTAGTTCGTAGACAAAACCAGTCTTGAAGAGGCTCTTTGCATGAAATGTAATTTGGAGAATGAAGGGTCTGAAGTTGATCGGTTATGAATAGGAAGGAGCTAACTTGTTTTGGGGAGGACCAACCAGGGACAACACGAGGACGGGTTCAAGTCCCGATAGAGGCAAAAGTTTACCCACAACCAGCCATCCTTGTGAGGCATGGAATTAGTTTCGGTTGACAGTCCCACACGCGAAAGAACTTATTGTTAGCTTACACAATGGTGATGGAATCAGAAACTTGACGAGGTGACTCTACTTTATGGGGAATCATGAGAGGAAAAGTTTTATAACTGTAAGACATGAATGGAAACTAGTTCACAGGGGAGGAAAATGGAAAGTTGCAAGTGATAGGGAACATTTTCCGGGCAACAGACCTGCAGAACACTGATAAGCGGGCTTCAGGCAATCGATATGGTTAAATGTCTGAACGAGGAATGAAATGAAAATTCCGAAGAAGGGCTGTAAAACAGTTGAATTGCATTCACTTGCAAAAATGCAAATGCACGATACGATCGTAAAAGGCCAAAGGAACACAGGTGTGACCGTGATGAAACAAATGATGGCCTAAAAAGCGGGGAACTCGGACACCCAACACGGAACTTGTTTGAAAAAAAAAACAGTCGAACACGACTCGTCCTATGAAGCATCTCGGTCAATGTGTTCAAGAGCCTTTGGGAAAAAACCCTCCCGCACGCGATGTGAAACAACAGGACCGCAATGTGCAGCGGGGGAAAATCGATGAGCACGTTAGAGTGTGACTCACCGAAGCCTTCTACTACCACCAACATACTATGCACAGTTGCTGGGAAGGATCACTTGGACTAATCTATTCATGTCCGTAACAAAGTGGATCGTGGTCGGGACTGGACTGGACTCAAGGAGACTGGCGGAAAACCATATTCGCTGTTGGTCGAAGCCTTTTAGCGGCTGCAATTTGGTGTAGAATTACGCATCGGGGAGGTTGGACGTCTTTAAAGGGGAATAGCCTGTTCTCGAAAGGTTCGTGGGACAGTCAGGGATGTAATATAATGCTGCCAAGGAGCTCGAAACGGTTAGATTTAAAATCAAGATTCCAGCGAGTTACAACACGAACAACAGAAAAGGATGAACACGAACAGCATGAACATTATAGCTAGGGAGAGATCAGAGAAAACGGTAATTTACTCCGAGGAAGATGGGTGGTAGGTAAGAGCTTGAGCAATAAAACTCCAACATTGTGGCAACACCTGGTGAAGCCCGCTCCCGCTGCCACCTCTAGCTGCACACACGGGCGCTTGATAAGCAATTAAGAGGGGAGAGGATTGGGAAAGTAGACGAGTAACCAACCTGCACCTTAAAAAGGTTGATAAACTTATAAGCTAAGCTAAAAAGCTAAGGCTGGTTCCCTAAGGAGCGCAATCAAGTGGAAAACCCAGAAACTAGATCGGCCTAGGAGTAATTAACTTTTATATTCTGAAATTCATCTTCTTCGTTGGATCCAAAGATCTACTACTCTGAACCTTTCCTGATCAACCTCCATCAGTAGGTCTTGTGAAGCTCTAAGGATTCAGACAAACCAGTCAATAAACCATCCCCCTCCGCCAACTGCGGCAGACATTCAGCGACAGACATCGGCTGGTTAGCAATTGATGGGATTTTACACTGTTTACTGGCAGATGGAATACCTTTCAGGCACGACGGCATAAACATGCTGCTGTCAACTGCCGTCACCCATTACCCATTATAAACTAAATAATGTAAGCATTCAACTGCATAGTGAGCCTAATTGGGATCGGATATCAATAACGGGGTATGCTGAATGAGGATAGGAAGGTGGTGGGGTAGCTGAGCAGGGATAAGACGGTAGTGGTGGTTGTTGATTCCCTTGCTGACTCGGTTGCATGATCATGTGACTACTGCACCAGTGCGCCTGGCCTGGCAGAAGTGCCAACTCATCGCACCCATAGGGTGAAGTGGTAGCTGGTAAAATCTCTCCCTGGAAGTAGGTAAAAAAGTCACAAGAATGAAAGTGAATTGGGAAGGAGAGGGTAAATTCGATAATCAGCAACGCACGATTACGGTATTTTACGATTTCTGAAATTCAAATTTTAGAGATGAATTAAATGGAAATTTTGTACGGAGCTGTACGGAAGGCAATCAATAAATATCTAGCGATACGAATCACCGTCATAAAAAACTTTTTGTGGTTGTACTCTGATTTTGGCCAACTCTACCACGGAATGTGGGGGTGTTTACGACAGGTCCTGGCGGAATGTCCTTCCTCCCAGTTCAAATGGAGGTCCCCGGTCGAATTCCCTTCAGCAAAAGCGAAAATCCTACTTAGCACGGAGCCGAATACAGTTGGGACATTCTTAGTAAGCAGGAGATAAGGAGTTGAGAGATAAGGATGAAGAAGGTGTTGTCCGTTTCGCAATTGTTCCACGTCGGCAGATTTCAGTTGGAGGGAACGAGGGGGGAGGAGCTGCTCTGCTGCTGCGCCAAAAAACGCCTTTTCGGCTGGAACGGCGCCAAGTCGACGTGTACTAGCGCGCTACATCATTACGCTCTTATGGAAGACCCATACGATGTGGGAATCTGGGCATATCAAAAGGGAGGGTGTAGAGTTCTGCAGAGAAGAGAAAAGGTGAAGGTAATGCGTCACCAGAAGGAGCCTGGTCCAAGAAAGGGAGTGGGAGCAAGCGGAAACACCGATAAGCCTTTGATGACTCAACCATCACAAAAGAATAAGTATAAACGAGATGACAACCGTAAACAACCGAGTCCAGGCACACTAAACAACACCTGCAAAAAATCGAAAACGCTCCAGCCGGTTGTCAGGGTGGTCTTTTGGCTTAGCGCCAACAGGAGATCAGACCACAGTGTGGCGGTGTTCCCCCGATCGGGATGAAATGGAGCAACGGTATGCCGAAGCGACCGACGATCTCCGGCTACCCCCTCCGTGTCTGTGTGCCTGGTATCTCGTCCTTACACCTAGTCTCCCAACGAAATCTGGGCGTTTGCATACACCACCGTCCGAATGACCCACCTCCCGATGACGGCCGTCCAAGCAAACTGGGCATAGCCTCTACGTCGGTCAACTTGGACGGCCCGATGCGCTGTGTTAGTCATTCGACTGTCGTCAAGGTCATGTCCGTAACGGGAGCGAAATGGCTCTTGAGCAATGCATTCCTTGTGGGATTCTTTTCAAAAAAAAAATGGTCTCAGAAGAGGAACTCTCAAAATGATTGCACTACTGAAACGGGGGAGACAGGTGATTGGATCGGTCCCTACGCCCTTACGTAACTACGCTTCAGCCTTTTTGCTGGCTGACTGTAGCCATCTTTATCCGGGATGGTGAAGAATATTTGTGATTAGCTGTCAGTCGGCATGTGGCCCTGGCTATTGTTACTCATAAATGATGGGTGAGGAAAGTATCGTCATAACAAACAGCTCTAGAATGAGTAAATAATCAATTTTGAAGTCGGAAATGGGAAAATCTCCTAGATTCCAATGGCAGAGGATAATTCTTGTTGATAAATGCTCCCTGAAAACACTGAAATGACCCCTTCTCACCTCTGCTTCATGTGTTCAGGACTTACAATAAAGAGGTTTACCCCGACCGATCATCCCAAAAACAGGTAGAAGACATCAATTGCTATGGAAATGTTGGCATTTGAATCCACCAGGAACCCACCCACTTTCTTTCTGAAGATCTATCAGTTTTTCCCAGTATAAGTACTTACTCTCCGATAGATTGGGTGCAAACCCAAAAGCCTTGTCTTGACGGTAAATCCTGTTCTCATTTTACCCAAAGGGTAAGGGTAATACGTGTTCAGGGAAATCCCCAACAGGAACGATGAGTCAAGTCTATGAATAAAGGTTCAAAGAAATGAAACTAGTCATCGGAACATACAGCGATCAACAGAAACTCGCCCCATCACTTCGCTGGGAAGCGAAGAAGTAAGATAGAGCTCCTAGTTGAGTTGGAATGTACAGGTAGAAACACAAAGAATGAGAATACTCTCATGTGGAGAATAAGTTAGCTTAACGAGTGGAAGCTTATTAGCACTCATTTCTGATTGAAGAATTGGCATTGCCTGAAAATCAGGTATTTAAATTTGCTCCAACTAGGTTTTGAATTGAATATGCACTTTAGCCAGCACTTTTTCAGTCTCCTACAGAAGCAAGGCATTCTTTTTACAGGTGCGTCCAGAAGAACACTTCTAGCTAGGGTGAGTGATCCATCTTTTGGTAGTCCTTTCGCCATTTGTAGCTTCAATAGGGTCTACAAAAGTCAGACTGAGTGGTTACGAAGTTATTTGATTT
Organism: Haemonchus placei; assembly: GCA_900617895.1. Taxonomy (NCBI): domain Eukaryota; kingdom Metazoa; phylum Nematoda; class Chromadorea; order Rhabditida; family Trichostrongylidae; genus Haemonchus; species Haemonchus placei. Next base: position 3,797 of record UZAF01020688.1, on the reverse strand, counting down.
TACTAGGTTTGGGGAAGTCAGCAGTTCCAACCCATACGTCAGCTCTCGAAGGCTCATCCAGTTCATTCTTAAGAAATGGTTTCTCATAAAGTCATGCTCGTCTTGATAGCGAATTTCGATGGCTTATTCTTACCCTATCGCTTCGAATTGTCTATAGCGACAAAAGAAAAACAGCATAAATAAAGCTTTCCTTGATGCTTGTTTCGTAGGTCACAACCCAGGACTAATTTTGGAGTGAAGGGGGAAGTTTCTAGTCTATGGTGGAGGAGTTGGCTACCGAGTGAACCGAAGTTGCTCAAGTAATCCCGAAAAGAAACCACGGCAGAAATCTTTCGAGTTACCTCATAAAACGGGCAATACCACAAAAACCCTTGGATTGAGCTTTTTCTCATAGCTCCGACTAGATTTCCGGTATCATCATCATAAATCAGAACTCAGTACCATTCAAGGGCCCACCCAGAGTAATAAGAACAATGGATTCGAGCAGAGGAGTAGCTAGGAGTGGATGGATACGACCAAAAATCCGCCACTGCCGTCATGCGGACGCGACAGCTAAAGTCTTCTGCTTCTATCTTCAGAAGGCAAAGGAGTTCCTCACTCCACCTGTCAATGGCAGAAGAATGTTTACGTGCTTGTGAGTACTATCACCAGAGCTAGACATGCCGACGCAGAAAATGATGCTAGACGGTCCCCCACCTAATTTGGAATTGCTCCAAAGAGCGACTTCCATAGCCACTTTGCAAAAAAACAGTATGTATACAGCTTCGATGCAATTTTTCAGTTTACTTACACTTTATTATCCAATATTATCCTCTCACGTCCTTCGCAAATAAACCCTTCCCTGTTCGACTGGACAAATACAAGCCTCTTCCGCAGATTATGCCCCTCACGCTTCACTGCGACTGCCACGCCGTGTAAAGACAACACGAACTAGAAAAAAATCGTCGTTCGGCTGTGATCCGCTTCTAGGTCCTGAACTCCTTCCACATCCACCATATTATCTGGTGGAACTCCACCCGACCAACGGACATCTCAGTGGGCACTGGTTGACTGGCATTCAGAAGTACNAACTCATCACACCCATGGAGTGTACTAGTAAATGGTAATATCGCTACTGGTTAAGGAAGCAGCTAAAAAAGCGAGGCTCCTTCAAATGAAAGTGAATTGGGATAGAGAGGGCAAGTTCGATAACCAGTAACGCACGATTACGGTATTTTACGATTTCTGAAATTCANCCGTGTAAAGACAACACGAACTAGAAAAAAATCGTCGTTCGGCTGTGAGCCGCTTTCCAGGCCGTGAACTCCTTCCACATCCACCATATTATCTGGTGGAACTCCACCCGACCAACGGACATCTCAGTGGGCACTGGTTGACTGGCATTCAGAAGTACCGACCGAAAATAATGTCTAATGTAGCCCTTAAGTCATTTCTCAGTGAAAATCCATGCATTCTCACAATTTTACAAAACAGAGCTCCCTGAGTCGAAGCATTCGTTTTGAAGAACCCATTTCTCGTTTATTCAAGATGTAGGTGGTTTTCTGCAAACCCAAATGGGCCTAGTGCAGCTCCTCCCCTCCCACTACTACACAACTCAAATCTGCCAACGTGGAACAGTTGCGAAACAGCAAACATATTTTGCTCCAAATCCCTCCACCCCTTCCTGCGCCTGAAAAGGGGTAAGAGATCCATCTCACTTCTTTCTAGACAGCACCTGAGATGGCACAATGAGTAAGGCTTCAAATTTAGTACCAGTGCCTAGTCTAAGGTGCATTACCATATAGCTGAACCAGGTTCCACTTGTAACACCTTTGTAAAACGGTCCATAATGGCTGACATCTTTTCTGGGGCTGGACTGGCTGTAGCAACGGTCCACTAATGTTTCTGGTCCTCTATGGCACTAGACCCACGTCTAATAATAAAGGCAAAAGATGAAAGGTTTCGGCGTTGATAGATCTCGTTCGAGGTCGGCCACTCCTTCAACTTCTATTCATAACGGTGAAGGAATGTGAATGTTGGAGGTACAACGGCTTGGGGAGCGGGGGGAGGACTGGTTAAGGGTAAGCCAGTTTGTCCCAGATACTGGCCCAGGTCTTCATACCGATCAGCTAAACTGAGGGGAGGGAGTAAGGGAGTAGGTAGACTTGGACAGGTATAACAATCATCGCCATCAATCGTCGTTCCGCTGCTCGTCGTTTTCTGGGAGGTACCAGTAACGTCTCCATTTTCCCAACGAGGGACACAGACATGTCATTCCTTTACATTCGGCGAAGTAGGACAGTAATAGTAGTAATGGGGGAGAACGATCTTCATTCTTTACCTTGCCCTTAAACCTACAGTTACCAAAATCACAAAAACTTCTGAGCGATGATACGATGTCATAAGTGGAACTTGAAAGAGTGGTCAGACTGTCACGATACGTTCCACATACCTGATGACGACACTGAAGAACTACTGTTCCACCAATTGTTCCGATCTCACAGGGCATATTGCTCCAGTATTTATAATAGGTGACCCTAACATCTGGATCCATCTCCGACAAGCAATCGAATGAGGCATTAATTAGCTGTGAATCTCTGTTGGTACTCATCGGAAAAATTGTTTTTTGGGACAGGCATTGCTCGAGTCAGTACCAGCCAAAAAGATTTCCTCTTTTAAGCCGATTTCCTTCTCAGAGGCTATTTGTTACTTCCCACCAAGCTATTGGTGTATTTTTGTAGGTGTATAGAAAGTGATCTCTTCCAGTTGGTTCAATTGTTAGGGCTTACTGTCAGGGAGAAAATAGTGAACATACGTAAGTAGGTATAAGAGGTATAAGAGAGAGTAGGCATAAGCACGCCATCTATTCAATCTCAGCTCATACAAGAAGATAATGGGTCTTGTGGGCAGACACCAAAGTTTCGAGTACCAAAGGACATACCAGAGGACAGTATACCCTGAGGGAAGTGGGCCCAGAAATTTATTTCCAGGGAGCTTTCCATAGGTTTTGGATGGCAGAAGAGAGTTAATTGAGGGAAGTGGGCCCAGAAATTTATTTCCAGGGAGCTTTCCATAGGTTTTGGATGGCAGAAGAGAGTTAATTATAGGTGATCAGAAAATGATGTGAGCTGTACAACTGGGACGGGAGGTAAGATTTAACAGATGTCAAGCAAGCCGTCCGTACTTCCGGAGGCTCACTCATGCAACAAAAAAACATATTTGAAAACATGACCTTGGCTGAACCTTGTAAGTCAATCTGCACTACTGATGGCATGGCTGAATGACTGGCTCGTATTCAAAGATATGTTTAAACTTTGAAATCGCCTGTCTAGTGAACATCAATCACTTCCAGTAGTTCCGAACAACGAGTAAATTACAATGAGATTAACAGATTCCACCAGTTTTCTATGTCTATGATATTTATCAAGGCTTATTTTCCTCCTCCTTCCAGTCACCCTCACACAAATCGACAAAAGCAGATGAGATGCTCAGGATATAGAAAATAAAAACAAAAAAAAAGAAAACGAGAGAAGAGAAGTCAGTTGGGTATGGCTAAGCAATTTAAAGAATTGAGAAACATCTGAAATCACCGCTGGACTAAAGGCGATGTAATTCGCCAAATAAAAGACCCACCGAAAGAAAAAGAAAAAGGGAGAAGAGAAGTCAGTTGGTTATGGCTACGCAGCTCAAAGAATTGAGAAACATCTGAAATCACCGCTGGACTAAAAGCGGTGTAATTCGCCAAATAAAAGACTCAGCGACTAGTTAGGCGAGTCGGAAATTTCAACCGGTCCAGTTATTCGCTTTACTCAACTGCC
>UZAF01020687.1:0-14257 GCA_900617895.1 Haemonchus placei | reverse complement strand
ACCGTATTCCAAGCTTTTCGCTGTGGGAACCATTGGCACTTTGCCAGCGCGGGTTCCCGGAGCGAGAAGCTGGCAATTTGCCACGGCCGTGCCGGAGCAAAACTTGCGGCCGAAATTCCGAGCGTCGCCCTTTCCAAAGTGCATTGAGTAAAGCTGACAGCATGTTCATCCTGCTCTCGTAGAGTACAAGTCTCTGAGTCTTACGCCAAAGCAGTCGAAAAGGTGAGCGCCGAGCCGGATGTTCTTTGTCTTCTTCACTACTTCCTCGATGTTCTTGAATGCTCTCCACGCCGCACGTTTCCTTCTGCTCAGCTCCGCTGCTGCGTTGTTCATCATATTCACTTCTCGGCTTAGATAAACGTAGCTTAAGCATTCAGAGATGTTCGTTGCGTTCAGCGTGAAAGGATGATCAGGTACCAATCCTTTCCGCATGAACATAGTCTTCGTTGGCTCAGTCGTAATCCGATCTTTTAGCGGTGTCGAATTCGGCCAGCATTTGTTTCGTCTGCTCTATGTTCGGTGTAATAAGCACGATGTCATCTGCAAAGAGATGATGCCAGTAGGGGCCATCGACCTTCAATCCCACATCTTCCCTTCCATATGAAGCAAAATGTCCTCGAGAGCGGCACTGAAAAGTTTGGGCGAGATGGTATCGCCCCGTCGAACCTCTCTTTTTACGTTTATGACTTCTTTATAAAACGGGGAGATTCTGGTCGTGAAGTTGTAGAGCTCATGAAGCATCCTTACATCCTGACAAGGGAAGGATACTTGGTCGCAGTGGCCATTCAAGATGTATCCATTCATTCAAGATTTTAGTTGTATACCCCCGTAGGTGGTTTTGAACGCTGATCTCAAATCTGTATTCCGAATCTGTGAAACGATTCTGGGAACAAAGTTACGGGACCGGAGCCTCCCTGTGTTATACCACTGCGCTGAACGGATCACCGAGCCGAGCAAAGCCCTTACCTGTGCAACGGTAGCCTAGGGGATAGTGTGGTGGACTGATAGGCATGACATCAAGGTTCGCTTCCTTGATGCATGGGCTCGTTTTGCTTTTCCATAAATTGCGTCCTAAACGCTTGCAAAACGTTTTTGGGCTCAATGTTGGGCATCTACAGGGCTCTCACAATTTAGGACTCCGGGGAATAGTAACCCAATAAAAATTTTTCTTACCGCTACTGGCCGAATATATACACACGTCTCTCTACCCTGAACATTCAAGAATGTTTTGAAATCTTCGGCAGCCCCCCGTACTTACGGTAGGCGGCGGTCGAATGACTCACCCGACCAGAGCCCTCTTTGGGAGAGATACGGCCCGCGCTTTCGAAGCGGTGGTACAAGTTAACTGGCATTGTTGAACAAATACTGTAGAACAACAGTTTATCTCTTTGTGTGCACATATGATTATCCGTTGATTCTATTCTTGGGGTAAATGCCCTTTCAAGAGGTCCTTTCATGAGGTAAGCGTGGTGGAGCGGTGGGGCATGGTACCACGGCCGTCCTCAAAACCTTGTATCTACCTGTGAATTGTTCTGAATTTTCCCCCTATGAGCCTTCATTGTTGATTTGAAGTGGTATCCAGTGGAAATGACTGTCGTGCAGTGGGACTCCTTTATTAATTTTATGATAACTTATCCTTACAATTTATCCGCTAATCTTCATAAGTAGGCAGACCGACTCGCTTGTTTTGCACCTGATAGTTGCGACCACATAATACATCGTGAGTTGTCGATAATAGATTTTTTCGAAAGCTCACGCTCTCTTAATTTCCGTAGACGGCCCTCCGTCGTGATGATACAAAACGTGTTTCTCATGCTCGAAAAGGTGCGGCTTTTTTTGAAACTCGAGCTACAGAAGACTATACATAGACTCTCCCACCAGAGCCATAAAATTGGAGCTCATGGGCCAGATCACAAACTTGAGGACTACGTTTTACTTCGGAGCCTCTATGTCCCCACAAACGTAGGAAGTTTCATTTGCGAAGCTACGGATCCATCGCCGCTGTCCTCATCAGGCGACCGGAGAGGATCATTGTGATAATCTTCCACGAATTCGACTTTTTCGCAAAGGATAACGTGCTTGTTTCCATAGCGTCGATAAGTACGGTTCGAAACCACTTCATTACCGCCTCTTGGATAGTGTTGGTGTCTACTTCATGCTACAAGAAAGAAATTCCTCCACCAAATATGATAACCCCACATTCGTTCAGAAGATTTGCTGGTAAGCGCTTGATCCGATGAATCGTTTGAAATCTTCCTCCTTGAAACCTTGAGGCTCATTTTAAGCTAATATTTAGAATTCCTCTTTTGCTCGAATGGAGCTCCACCCTTGTTCGGCCGGTGAGACGCAAAAAAAACTTGCCTTGTAATACCTCTCCAGTGTTCCTAAATTGTGAGAGAGCCCTGTAGATGCCCAACATTGAGCCCAAAAACGTTTTGCAAGCGTTTAGGACGCAATTTATGGAAAAGCAAAACGAGCCCATGCATCAAGGAAGCGAACCTTGATGTCATGCCTATCAGTCCACCACACTATCCCCTAGGCCACCGTTGCACAGGTAAGGGCTTTGCTCGGCTCGGTGATCCGTTCAGCGCAGTGGTATAACACAGAAAGGCCCCGGTCCCGTAACTTTTTTTCTCAGAATCGTTTCGCAGATTTGGAATACAAATTTGAGATCAGCGTTCGAAACCACCTACGGGGGTATTCATCACATCTTGAAAGGCCACTGCGACCAAGTATCCTTCCCTTGTGAGTAGGGTCACCCTGGTCGCAAAGGGCTCCAATTACCGCTTTTGCCTCGACGGTATCAAAGGCTTTCTTCAAATCGATGAACGTAAGACATAACGGAATTTTGTGCTCTCTGGAAACTTCAATGAGTCTTGTAGGAGTGTGGATATGATCAATTGTATTGAACCCTCTCCGAAACCCCGCTTGCTCGCATGGCTGTCCATCCATCACTCTGCCAATCCTGTTGAGTATGACTCGTGTGAATGGATTGCAGACTACAGATGGCAGGCGAACTGGGCGGTAATTGCCAATGTTGTCTGGATTTCCCTTCTTATATAGCGACACGGTCTTGCTAATTTCCACGAAGTGTGCACTTTGCATCCCGACAGGTACCGCTTGAAGAGCCGAGCCAAAGTTTTGACAATGACTGGCGTAAGGCTTTTCAGATGTTCTGTTTTGATCCTGTCGGGACCGGGCGCCGAACCATTCCTTATCTACGTGATGGCGGAAGGAAAAACTGATGGACATATTCGTCTTGTCTAGGTAGGCAGGTAGACATGGCTGTCGAAGAGGGCGATGGACAAATCGTAGATGACCTCCATTGCCCTTCGAGCTGCAATAATTGCTCCGTCTAGGTCGGCAAGTCATCTCGGTTTTATTATTGACCAAGCTCCGACGAGCCTCGAACGCTCTTTCCTCCCCTCGGCGGCTTCGACCAAAACTGCCGCTCTTTTCTCTTTCATATCTTCCTTAATCGTTCTCTGCATAGCTTCGCAAGTTGGGTTCGCAGTTTAGCTGCTTATTCTCTGCAGTTCGTGCGATTCCACGCTCGCGTATCAGATCGAGAATCTTTGAAGAGAGACGTTTTTTGGAATGTTTGAGATCTTTGCTTTCCTGTCACCATCATGAAGATGATCGACGAGCACGTCGCATTCTTCAAGGCTAACGGAATCATCTCGAAAACTCGCAAGTGAAGCGAAATGATCCCAGCTTACAAAAGTATCGGAGCTTCGTTTTCTGTACATCTCAGCTCTCTCTCCACGCTATAAGAAGCGGAATCTAGCGCGCAGGAGACAATGTTCTGATCCCGTGTAGAACTTTGGAACAACAGCGACCTCGGTCAGACAAAAGTTTCAATAGGAGATGATGTGATCTATTTTATTACCAGTCGGCCGGGGGACGCGCGATTCACGCGTGACCCCATTGGAGCTCGTCGCGCACGCAGCATCGTTTCACTACTCTTCTGTTGAGATGAACCAGTAGTACACGGCTTCACCATGAATAAGGGCAAATCTCATTACTATGGCAATGAAGGCCCCTCGAGATTAAGAATTCACTTCATGGGTCAACAACTTACTTGTCAAACGTACAATATGAGAATAAATTCAAAATTTTTGATTTTAGAAAAAGCAATCCTTCTATAAATGTGCCAATTAGTCATTTTTTTTACTTATGTTATTTACAATTTCTTAATTCTCCCATTATAATGGTAGACATGACGTTATAGCGTTTCTCGTCCGAGGACCCCATTATATTGACGCGTAAATCGCACAACACCCCCAGTCGGCCTGCGCACGATACCGTGCGCGTCTCATGGCTCCTGATATATGGATTTCCTAGAAGATAATCTGGGGCGTAGTCGTCTTAGCAACATAGTAACCACCCTCTTCCAGAAAAAAAGAACGGTACCGTTCTTCCACCGCAACTAATAGCGGCATAAACGTTTATCGAGAGCGCACATTTTTAGCAAGTTGCATTTGGCAGCTATTTACATTCGTTCATCCATACACTAACCGAAACAGTCCAAAAAATCAAGATAGAACTTAGAAAGCATTTAATTTCTTGTTTACCCTTACCATTGGGAAGACTTATACTCCACTGGAGACGAAATGGGAATTTATTTGCTTTTTGATCATTTATCCGCACCCGTCGCAGTAGGCATTTGAAAGCATACCAACCGACGATCCAGTTGGCCAATATATTGTTTGATGAATTTTTCGCAAAATTTGAGTACTCTAGGCCCAGGAAAACAGGAGTTACAGATTCGTGGTGAACTATACTTTTCGCGCAAGCCGCGCCCTATTCTGCAGGGCCTAGCTTGAAGGTACAGTTCACGATAATCAGTGGGCGAGAACCTCAATGGCCTTCCCGCCTCTCGATCGATGTCACGTCAGACGTCAGAGACGAGTGTCGAGACAATACAGATTACAAATATTCGTTCTAGGACCCACACATGAGCTGATCGCCAAGTGATGAGGCGATGTTTTTCTTCCATTCTTTTTTCCTCTGTTATTCTTCTTGATCCCTTACTTGATTTCCTACTCCTAGAGGCTGAAAAAGGTGAGCTACTTTTGCTGTTACTAGGTTTTTTTGTTTACTTTTGCTTATAAGTGAATGAATTTTTGCTTACCATTGTCTGTTATTCGCACCGGGACCCACACGCACGCAGTGAGACACATTGTATAGCTCGTCCAAACGCCTCACTCTTCTTCATTTTTCTGTTCTCATTCTCGTCCAGCCCCTTTTTTAACTACTTTTTAGAAGCATTCTATCACTCTGGAAAGACCGATTCCGGCAGTTTCTCCACATTCATCGCACTATTTTCGATCTTGTCTTCCACTTTTCATCATAATCTGGACTACCCAAAATTATCGTGAACTGTGCCTTTGCGTCACGAATGCCGAAGGAGTCCGGCTCGTTCCTCACTTGTTCCAACCTGCTGAGCTGTTCCAGTTGATTTCCAACTTCGGCCATATAAGATAGTTACAGACAAACAGACAAACAGAAAAACAGACTAACCGACAAACGGGCATTTGTGGTTCATATATAGTAAGGATTCTGGCATCTTTGCACTTTCAACGCTAGCACACTCGGAAATAGAGGTTGAATAGGTGGTGTGTCCTAATATTTCATAGTTGTCCAGGTTGCTGTCAGGAAAAGTGTGGCTAATTAGCAGTCCCTTCATCGACACCCAATTTTTATGCATTTTAGCAGATTCTCTGCAAAATTTGAACGCCTCATGTCCAAATTTAAATTTTGCGGGAGCCCCACCCCCAGTGGGAGGAGTCTACACCTGTCACCTACCATTAGTTTTCCCATCTTCCCACCTACATGTCTGCCAGATTTGAATGGCCCAAGTCCAAATTGACTATTTTTAGCTAGCTCCGCCCCAGTGGGCGTAGTCTACACCTGTCATATAAGATAGTTACAGTGAAACAGACAAACAAACATACAGACAAACAGAAAAACGGACGGAATGGCTTATATATAGTAAGGGTGGAACAGTCCACCAGGTGTTTCTTATGTCCATCGCAAATGAGAGGGCTTCTGGAACTGCGAGTGACCATGGACAGTGTGGGACACAAATTCGGGCAGCTTTTCACATTGCTCATTCCATTCCATTCCGTGAGTCCCAATGTGGAGTCCTTTACCCGTCCTTCTGAGGCCAATCTTGGCGCTGAAATCACTGACGATCACCTTGAAGAAAGAATGGGCTTCTCTTTAGATTCGCAACGAAGACTGTTAGAGCGGGGTCGAGCCACATCTTCTTAATCGCAAAAGTCCGATTCGGGTTGTCGAGCTTTCGTACGAATCGGCGTTCATAGCCTAGTCCGTATTGTCGAGGACACTAATGTATTCAACGCCACCACTGTCGCATGTTCCAACGAACAGTTCATCTCCAGTCTCAAATAAAGCATGCAACGTGCGATGCTTTCTCGTCTCGGTCGCTCGCTGATGTCGTGCTTGATCTTCCTGGCTTACATCATCAGGTCTTCGATACACGCTTCCGATGCAAGCGTCCGTGCGTTGAAAGTACAGATCGTCATCTTAGTCCTCCTCCTTTTCGGCAGCTTGTTCTAACCATGAGATTTCAGCAGCCTCTCCCGAGAGGTCCTACCCAACGCTGCCGTATTGGTGGCCCCTCAGGCTCAGGGGGAGGGGCCCACTTGCGTTACTGCTTTCGGCAAGTGGTTATCCAACGTGTTGCTTGCCAAGCTCTGGCGTGGGAGCCAGGTTAACTCCGGGGGCTAGCCAGGCTACCAAAAAGTGGACGAGTGGTTGTTTTTGGAGGCGGTCCCAAATCGCCTCCCAGATACTCGGGTGCAGCTTTTGGCTGAGTCGCAGGATAGGCTGCTTTCATATTCCACGATTTGGCCCGCGAGCGCGCGATTGAGCGATTGGGGCGGCGCTTGCCTTTTGTTTACAAATAAATCTTGGTTGGTACCGCCGGACGAGTAGTCCCCCGGCTGGCTCGCGCGCTCGCTCGCTCGCTATGAAGGCAGCCATACCAACTGCACGCGCAGACTCTCCTCACACGTATGCGCGGATACACATGTGAGAAACAAAAGGTGTATCAACGCACAGCAGAAACAGGGAGTCCTTACCTCTTATCCACCTGCGTCTCTGAGCAAGTACCGGTGAATTTTGGTCGGCGATTTACTCGCCCATCCGCCACCTAGGGACGCGCTACGTAGCCTCGTCGCTAACCTGCTAGGATCCTTCAGTGAGAGAGAACCCTCGGTAAAGGAGATCCGTAGAATATGGGTGTTAAGGGGTTTACATGAAACGAATGGATACAAAAGCGAAAAGTTTAAGAGCGAGCAGAGCGTGAACAAGTCAGCACACAGTTGTTACAAAAAATAACCGCGAATGCAAGATAAAGTGTAATAATTTATAAATCGCTCGCGTCTATTTGCCTAACGTCTTGGTAGCTATGTTCCTTATCAACCCAAAGCCTGCAAAAAATGGGCGAAGAGGAGGACGAATCAACATATAAAATGAGAGACCCACCCGCGGGGCGGTCAGAACAGATTGATCTTAGAAGGCGTTACTTCCTCAATAGATCAATAACACGATTCCAACAAGACTTGATTGCCAGAAAGAGTGCATAAACGAATAAGGTCCGAAATGAAAAAATTAAGCGAAGTGCAATGAGGACTGGAGAGCACTCACTCGCTGTTGGGAAGCTCAAAGAATACGGAAAGAATGCTTAGAGACCGGCGTTTGAAGTAGCCAAACGGTCACAGTGAGCAGGACACAGGCCGAAATGGGTGCAGCTATGACCAAAAACCTGTAAACCTGTTCAAAAAGCTCAAGAATTCGAAGAGTGGTTAGAAGCTATTGATGGGATAGCGACCAAGTGCCGAAAGCGTGCGGAGCCAGAATAGGAGACCATAATACTGTTCAAAAGGGTCTTTGTTGTCACGCATGCTTCAGTCCATTAGTAAGCAACAATACTGCCACTCACTTCAGAAGGCGTTTTGTTCCCGTAACGCGATCAACAACGTAATTGGCACCAGGATGATTGTCCGAGCCCGTCATTATTAGTTTTTTCATACGGCTTATATTGTAGCTGTTGACGACTTCGGGAAAGGTTAATGTTAGGGCGACATGTACTGGCACTCCGACCTCGCCAATCTGTAGGTTGGGATCCGGTGATATTACCTTCAATACACATTCATATATTCAATTCGAAAAACGTGTGGTAGAACCGAAAAGATAGCTAAATATTCTTAATACAAGACCAGTATGCCTAGTTCAAGAGAAAATTATATAAATGCATAACAACGAGTAAAAAAAAAATGAAAAAAAATGGAAGCATATTTAGAACGCACCGTTCTTCCAGAGAAGTCTACTCTCTTACCGGACAAATTGCCACGAAACCGCCCTTGTTTTCCTTTCAGACGTTGTGTAAAACCGCGGAGCGACTGAAATGCCATACCATCTCGTATTAAACAATAATTACAGAAAGAGAAATCAGAAAAGAACGGGCCTTCTTGGGTTGTAATTCAGGAGGTAGGCCAGAGAGTTCACTGTTGAAGTATAAGGCAACCTGGATCTGGAACAGACAACATTAGGCATTTTTCGTAATAACAAGCGCGATATAATGACCTGCAAATGATCCCATGTTTCTGTTACTGTCTTGATTGGGGCACCATCTTTCTTGTGTTTTTGAAGTACATCGTTAATGAGTATAATTTCAGACAACTTCATAGTTAAGTCGTCCTCGGTTGTACCAGATTTCACCTCTTTAAAGATCATTGTGAAGGTTGTTGAAACCCCTATACTCCGACAAAAGACGAGTTGGACAGTCCCACCTGATATAACGGATGGTCGAACGCAGACTGGTGGCACAGGGATTCTTGTCAATAATAGGTCATTAGGATGTTTTCTTTCACCAGATTTCACCATTAATATTGGAATATCCTTCAAAAAATGAAGTTGGAACGTTTAACACACGGTAGCTGAAAACCACTGCTTCAAAATTCTACCTCTGCTGAGACATTATTAAACAGCTTCTGAACACGTAATGGATTTAACAACGTAAACTTCGACCTGACGAGGACAGCTGAGAAATCTTCGTTTGCTGCCGTAACAGTCGTGAATCTCCGCATCTTAAAAATGTAACAAGTGATAAGAAAACTTCAAAAATATTATTACCTGCTTCGTCTTGTCGCAATAACTGATTCAATAATTTCGTCGTTTCCAGATAATAAATCAATTTGCAACAAGCTTCAAGCGGTGAGCTTCACGATAAGCAGCAGTTTAGTACAAAACAAGTCAACAAGGGCAGGAAGAGGTTCAGAATAGTGGAATCGAACTTCATGAAGATCATACTGACAAACAGTTTCTCGCCTGCCCCGGAACAACATTGGGTCATATTAGCGGAATTTGAAAAGTTCGAATCGGTCAGAACAGTGCGAAAGAGCCAAGCCATACTGTTGTCATGGCAATCAGTATCATGGCTATCGCTTGGCCTGTGCCAAAGCGACTATCAGGCCTTGATAGTCGCTTTGGCACAATTTCGGAAACACCCACTCCGTAAAGACTATGTTAAAGGCACAGTTCACGTTAATTTTGGGTTATATGGTTTTCAGTGCGATGGAGACAAAGACAGCACGCGATTCGGTGTTCCAGAGTGATAAAATGCTTCTAAAAAGTAGTTAGAAGGGGCTGGACGAGAATAAGACCAGAAAATGAAGTAGAGTGGGTATTTGGACGAGCTTAACAATGTGTGTCATTGCATACGTGTGAGCCCCGGTGCGAAGAGCTGACCTCAGTAAGCAAAAATGTCCTTTGGAGTTCATTCACTAAAAAGCATAAGTAAACAAAAACACTATTAGCAGCGGAACTTTCATCCTTCTGAGATAGCTCCCAAGATAGTAAACAAGATAAAGGACCGCAGTAGCAAAAAGAATCGCAGAGAATAGCAGAATAAGAGTAAAAATTACCTCACCGGCAATCACCTGATTGCATGTGGGTCCTGGCGCGAATGGCTCCTTTCGAACTTCAACAATTCAACCTGCGTGCGTGCAGCGTGCACGCACGCACGCAGGTTGAATGTCGCAAGCAACCTGCACCGCCTCTACACTCGTCTGACATGACACCGGTCGACGGGCGTGGCATCCGACCGATCCGGTAATGATGCTCCTATTATGCCCTGGCTCTTGAGTTTTTGGGCCCAACTACGTCCTCTCTGTTACCCTTGGCGCCCACTAGGTAATCTTCAGCGGGAATCTAAGAACCATTTCTATCATGAACTGTGCCTTTAAGACTTTTAGTGTTTAAGAGTGAACTAAGACTAATAAGACCAAACGTCCATAAACGTACAACTATTCATCCAACTGTTGCGTCTTCGAGTCATTCACTTTCCATTAAAATGCTGGTAAAGTCACCAGAGAACAAGTGGAAAACATTTCATTCATTAAAATCTCACATTATCATCGGTGACACCATGTGAATAGACGATTTTTAAAACCGTGCCCACAGCTTTCTTCACAAGTCCTAAAGGAAACAGAGGTAAAATCGAATAAAACTATATTGCAAATCAGGTCTGACAAGGGAAAGATCCCAAGTCGAAGTGGTCATCTGAAATGAGACCTACAATGCTGGACGTATTTTTTGATGCTGATTTCATATCTGCATTCAAAATCTGCCAAGGTTCTCTGAACTAAGTTATGGAGGTGGCCTCCGGAGAAGGCTCAACAGGGGCAAGCACAAAAGACATGGTCACTGGCAGTCCACCAGTGGCGACTTGGAGTACAGGTTAGCGTGACGCTTCATAGGCATGGGACCAAGGACTGGGTTTGGTGGGAAGGCCGTTTTTGCATTTTGCTGGACTTTGCCTAGGTTGTAAAAATCTCTTCATGTTAGTTTTAGCACCTTAAGCCACTTTTTAGTTGGCGGAGGTGAGTCAGTTCCTACTTAACCAACATGACGAAAATTCTATTCTTATACATTTCAATTTCACTGTAGGATAACTTTCCACCTGGATTTGTTTGGTTATCTTGCTCTAATAAATGTTCCGGGATGAAGAACCTGTACCTGCTCTTTGGACACTTCTACGTTACCAAACATCAACGACCTCCTAGATGTACTTGCTGTTTCCTCTTCATCATCGGGTCCCACAGTCGATCGGCCTTCTCGTCCTCGATCAAACAGTCTTATTCGCTTTCGCATCGAGGTCTTCGTAAGCGGCATCTCGCAAGATAGAGAAGTTATTTATCGATTTCTGCTCCTTCCTTGTAGTGGCGCATTCGACATCACATTATCCGAAGTTCCTCAAGAGGCGCGACACTACCAACTCTGAGCAGTACATACTCCTTGTTCTTTAGTGTTGCCTCCATCCGTATATACCATACTTTGCCGCGTTTGCCACGTGACAAACTTTACCTTTTTGAAAATTGACCACAACCCCAACCTTTTTCAAAAACTAATCGACATCATTGCGTAGTGGAAGACGATTTCGGCAGGAACTGATTCACCTCGATATTCATAAAGTCGCCAAAGGCGGCAAAACTAACATAAAAAGATTTCTACAAACTGGAGGAAAAAGTCCTGTGAAATGCAAAAGGACATCGGCCACCAAACCCGATCCTTGGTCCCATACCTATGAAACGTCACGCTTACCTCTACTCCAATCCGCCACTGCTGTACTGCCGGCGACCATGCCTTTTGTGCTTGCTTCTGTTGAGCGCTCTCAGGAGACAACCTCCATAACTTCGTTCAGAGAATCATATGGCAGATTTTGTTTGCAGATTCGAAATCAGCATCGAAAAGTACGTCTAGCAGTGTAGGTCTCATTGTATCGAACAGAAACTCAACCTTCCTTGTTTACACCGATGAGATCTGATATGGCATCACAAAGTTTATACATAGCACGTACTACAAAACATGTTGACTATATATAAACTATAGGTGGCTCATTCTCTCCACTTTTTCGACCATTTCTGCACACTTCTTCATGATTTCATTCGTCAGTCCAGTCACCAATCACAGGACTCTGTTCGTGTTCCGAAGAGTAAACGATCTCAGTACGATCACTCATTTCAAATGGCCACTTCGACTTGAGATCCTTCCCTTGTGGGGAGAAGATTAGCGTGGAGCGTGGAATTGCATGGGGCATCGCACTAATAGTTACTAATCGGAAAAAGAACACACCGTTTCGCTGCCCACACTTCGGACAGGAAGTCGTCTTTTTACATGTAGCCACTATGTTTTTATGTAGAACTTTTCGCCGCAAGTAGTCCAGATTCGAATGGGAAATTTGTCTCAAGTAATGTGCCCGTTGCTCCTCGTGTAGTAGTAGTCCAGAACAATGCTGAAACAGATACATAATTGGTTAAAAGAATTTCGTCTTGGCAAATTGGGAAGAATTCTGGAAAATCAACAACATATTTGGCAGGTCTTACAATGCACATGAAACAACAAACGACACATGATACAACTAGTTACCAATTCGTAAAAGAGTACACCAAAAAAACGAAGCTCACCTTACATATACACTGCAGCACTTGTATAGTAAGCTTGAAAAACCCTACATGAAACACGGGGAACTCGAGATCAACGTAGCCAAAATGACCGACGCAATCGGTTAAATTGCGGCCACAGGTCTTACACTGTACGTGTTTAGATGTTGTGCCCTGAAAAATAGGAAGTAAACATACCATTGAATATTGCTTATTCATTTGGTCCTACTAAAAAAAGTGAAACAAATTCGCCTGCATGTATACCTTATGCGTTAAGTACGAGAAATCGAAAAAATTTTTACAGATCTCAGCAGAAAGTGGAGGGCAGAAGGTACGTCCGCTTTTATAAGTTTATGCTCTCCTACACTCTTTCAATGAGACTTCCTCATAGTTAACCTTTAGAAAAGAATGGTAAATCTTATACAACTGACTCATGTTACGCCAGCAACGGCTAGCAATAAAACCCTGCGAATTCCTGCACCTGCATCAAATAGTGGGTTAGCGGAAGTAACAACGACTTCCGAAAGCAATATTTTCGAAACATCTAGTTCAGAAGTTTCCAAGAGTTTTAACACTTCTTATTCCATACGTATTGCAGGTACATATTTGTACTTTTCAAGAAAAATTTGAAGAACTTTCGCCCTCGTATGTAGTTTTAGGCCCAGTTTGAGCATGGAATGTCAGGTAGAGCATTTTCGGCACAGCTCACCTTTTTTACTTCTCTCGTGGCTAAAGAACGCTGGGAAGGGAGGAGAGGAGGGGAACAGCCAAGGGGCTAAATGGTGGTCCTTTGAGAATGGCGCGCAAACTATGCTGTGCTCCATTGCAGGAGAATTAGAGGGCCTTATGAATAATGCCTAAGGAAGGGAATGTGAGAGTCACCCCAAGGAAATGTTTGTTTTGCTGTAGGTTAAGTGACGCCGGAGCAGAGTATTTTACGCCTCCAGTAGAGTCAAAGCAGGGCTAGATTGGTATCCGAAGTGTTTTTCGATCAGATGAACCGGAATATGGAGTGTGGATTTTTGCCCCAGGAAAGCATTCTAACAAAGTGGTGGGGAGCTATATCTTAAGAAGGCTCAAGGAAGTAGCAGATGGCTAGGACGTTTTGCGAAATACACTTAGAAGGTTGTGGAATTTTGAAACGGGTGCCCATTTATCGCACACTTCAGTACAAAGTGACCTTAGTTAGATGAGAAAGTTAAACATCGCACTGCTCCCATGTCGTAATTGAGTATGTCGCAGTTAAACGAAGAGGACAGTAAGAAAGTGAAGGGTTCAAAAATAAATTTGCATACCATATATAAAATAAACATTTCGTATTTTTTATCTTATTTATTAAAAGACATGTGAAACACATGTGAGCATAGTGTAAAAACAAAAAACTAAGCAACCGAAATCACATAATCATAGAAAATCTGCAACACGTTTTCTGAAGGTGGAGTGTTTCAACGGGAACAAATTAGAGCGCAAGAGAGAATTGAAATTTGTGCGAACTCTGTGAGCAAAAAACATAGATCTGCATTGAGTCCTAGCTGTAGTAGTAGATAATCTTATTGAGGCACCCCTAGTATTAGACGGCAACACATGAAAAAATCTGAAACATCAATATTTACAAGATTTTTTAGTATTTTATAAGTCATTAGCATATCATAGCGCTTCCTCCTCCATTCAAGAGTTTTAAGACCAAGGTTGGCATTCCTTTCGCTCCCATTAGGTATGTCAACATAGCGAAGGCCCGAACACCTGAGCATCAGCTTACGGGTGAAGCTATTTTGCACGCTTTC
>UZAF01020686.1:6657-16730 GCA_900617895.1 Haemonchus placei | reverse complement strand
ATCAACAGGGCAACGCAAGCCATTGTTTTAACTAACATACACTTTCCATTTGCCACTACGATTCTCAGTGGAAGTTGAACGCGGCGGCGCATTCCAAAACGGGATAGACCAACGCCAAAGGCTTCATCGATCCTAATCAGTGGTTTCCAACGGATAGATAACATTGGGTAAGTGAAGTTGTAAACGATATCTACACTTTTTGCCCACACAATTCGAAATGTAACAACAAAGTGTGGAGAGAGAAAGAGGAGGCCAATAACTTCTGAAGAAGACCTGGCGGACATGAGAAGAACCCTTTTGGTAAAGGCGCAGTGGGCGCATGCCGCCGCCCACAGACACATGGTCTCTACTGTCACTGCTGTCTCATGTGTAATACAGCCTAAAGCGTTTCAATGCTAAAACCAGTCATTTCGGCTCATAAAACTGGTCTAATGCATAATATACCAATGAAAATGATTATTATACTAGTAAACTGATTCATTTCCCATTGTTATTATTGGCAGTGTACACTCGGTAGTGCATGCTCAATAAAGTAAATAAAATTTCAGTCATAAATAGTTCCAGCAGAGTGAAAAATAGCGTTTAGAATAGGTTTGAAGTAAGTGTTCTGCGGGCTTCCGATTTAACGATGGAAACTGTTCTATAGAAATGCAAGGAACACTTCGAGAGTACCAAAGAAACTTCCTTGAAGATGATTTATGTATGTAGAGGTAATAATTAAAAAGAAGTAGATGACAATAATTGAAGATGCCTTTCGAAAAAAAGCCACACAGCCTCTTTTCTGGAACCGTTGAAGCGTTCAGATGTCCATGCAGATTCGGTCTTCAAAATTCCTGCTTGTAATGGTCACTTCTTATTTCCCCTAGATAATTATCGTACCAGATAACCAAAGGTTTGGAGCTACCGCCTGCTTCGATAAGAGACGATAAGTGCGATAGACCTGTCCTTTTTCCTCCTTACCAGTTCGGAAACATCCTTTCCCAGTCTAGGGGAATACGATAAATGGATCAGATTCCACCGAAATCATTCAAGCTTTCCTATGTGGCCTTTAGACATAAAACAATACAGCCTGAGCCTAGACTTTGTCCTTTTTCTGTGACTATGCCAGTCATGTAGCCTTTAAAGATATAAATATAAACAATCTTTGAAGTTCTGCTCGTGGAATTCTTCTGCCAGTTTACTGTTACATGATCGATGAATGGTGTTGATCAATTCCAACAAAGAACAATCAGGAGATGAGACAGCCATGAGAAGTCATCGATCAAGCCGTCTTTGTATGTCTACGGATAAAAAGGAGTGAAGGAAAGTGGTGCGCACATCGCCGTTCACGAAATAGTGTGAAGAGGCGGATCGGACAGCAACCCGAATACGTCCCATCATTTTAATCGCACATTCCATGGCTAAGCAATGAACGAACATCGTCCGATAGAAATCTTGGCGAATGCCTTTCATTGCGATAGCACCATCGTCCAAGGTACATTTGCAAACGAGATGAGAACGAAGATGTCGCTAGTCAAGCCAAAGCAACCCAACATTGTTCAGTTGTAAACGGCAGAATTGGAGCAGCAGTTAAGGGTGCTGCCATCATCGAGTCCCATAGCACAGTCGTTAACAGGCTTTCAATTTCTCATAACTCGGTGGGAACGTTGTTATCCTTTTCTAGACGGATGGAAGAACTTCCGGCAATCATTTCTACTGGCCACAGAATTCACTGAAAAGGTACAATATAACTGAAGATTAGTTACGAGCCGTTCTGTTTGGAGCTGTTGCATAGAATAAATGTATGTGCCATTCTAGCGATTTTATTTTGTGAATAAGTGACTCAACGAGGATAAATCGTTTGGCCCTAATCCTTCTAGCGCCCTTTATCCTGTTTTTCTTGGAATGTTCGATTTCATCGAGGTATCACAAGTTGGCTTGTGGAGGAACTGACTCGTGAAATACTAGCCGTGTCGGCTTCGAGGCCAACTAGGCGATTCTGGATGGATGGAATAGGGTTTTCCAATACTATGCTGATCTGCAACATGCTTTTCAATGGATCTACGCTTCTGCGTCAAATCGATTGCATGGCGCACGGAAAAAGGGGTTCGTAGAAGTGAACCTACACAAAGCAGTTCAAAAAGTTCATAAAAGTCTTTAATAAAACAAAAAATCTGGTTGTTTGGTTCAGTTGTTGGACTTGATCGTATCCAATGCGTAAACATTGACGGAAGTGCAGGTGTAAATATAGCATGAAAAACCCATATTTGTTCAATTCTAATCCTTTACTAGAAAAAGTTCCTGGGAATTGTAATGAAAAACGAACTTCCATGATCGTCATGATCTCCTGCAGAATCAATTCTGACTGTAGGCTGCGCGGCAAGGTATTTGTACGTTCTACCATCATCGGCAGTCTTGCATCGTAAAGTGCTTCCTCAAGCGCATCTTTTTTTTTTGAGGTAGTATCGAAAATCATTAGCATCCTTTCTTTTTTTACTTCTTAGTTTGTTATTGTCAATATTAACTTCCTCTTTTGTTCCCGTTGAAATAAGTCTTACATAATTGATATAGTTTTTACTCCACTTTCACCCTTTGTCCAGCAAGATTACAAGTGTAATCTGTATTCCATGTGTTTGCAAAGCATTCAGTCATTCAGAAATATAAAAACGAGTCTTTCTGAAAAAACCCATTCGACAAGTGGAGCTAGGCACGGAATCCAGATGTTCCGGAAATTAGGAATCAGTGATAAAATATTACAGTCAGACCGGCCAGAATAAGGGCCCTCTTGCTTTTTGTGTTAACGTTGCCCCGCCGCCTCCATTTATGGAAATCGTGACGCTCGAGTCCAAGAAAACAGACTTCATGCATTTCCGGCAAAGCACCACGCATGAAGACTCCCTTGGGAATAATATATAGTAAGATTCTTAAATTTAACCGTCCATGTACTCGATAATGAAGTACCGCTCTGGCAAATACACATTCATCGCTTAGATGTCAAACTAAGAGAGGTAGGAGGTCCGTACGCTTCCTGATTCAGAACAATTACTTTTGGTTCTTTCATGAACAATCACTCAGATTGGAGTTGCAATAGTAGAGACGAACTTCACACGCTGTGCGTCTCTCGGAGGTATTGTGATGAACCCCTCTAATCTGCCAGTCAAAGAATGGGTTCGAAGCTTTCGTCACGACTGCTACGCTGAAACGTGTTCAGCGCACACAGCGACATAGCTCTGCCGTGACCGTCTTTTAAGTGTAGAATTCACCAGCTGTTAGAGTGCTGCACAATATGCCTGATGTATTCTGTCATGAATACAGTAGCGCTCAAAAGTATTCGGCCAAATGCGTTCACGGTTTTTCTTCGTGAAGCAAATCGCGCGAAGTTTTGATAAGTTCAACCAAACCATATTTCACACGAAACAATCTTGTTTGACGGCAAAGCAGCGATAGCCACCTAAGTGAGGGCAGGATGTTTTTTTGCGGTAGCAAAATTCGCTTAAGCAAAGGTAGTGGCGTCTGCAGCTATTCGCACCTTATGTGCTTATTCCTCTCTACTGTGTTCGGTATTAGCGCTCGTACACTTAAGACACGGCAAAAAGGAAAGGTATCGTAGAAAGACCAATATCTGTAGTTGCAGTTGATTTTGAGTTCAAGCCCTTAGGGAAATTCGGAATACGATCAGATTGCAGGTTAATAGTGGTAAGTATCCACTATACAAACATGCCACACATATTGAAATCTCGCATGATTAGACCCAGTAGGAAAAAAGTTACGACTGAAAAGTACAACTGAAGAAGCATTTTGTCGAATACTTTTGAGCGCTACTGTACATACCAAGTGCTTTGGGCCAACGACTTCCTGCTACGGAGAATCGGGTCGCGAAGTGGGGTAAACCCAAACAGAACCCAATCCAAACTAACCCAAACCCAAACTTAGTATTTCGCTCAAAAGATCGTATAGACAGAATCCAAGAAGTTGAGGTGCTCCTCAGAAGCAGATGTGTGCGGTAGGTACAAAAGCGATAGGTGAGAGTTTAGTGCTGCTTCGTCATAGGTTGCGTTTTAAATCATGAACTATCAAGAACACTTAGCTTTTCGCTTCCCAAACTCATATGCCCATAAGTTAGAATTCTGGCTTCACTTGTGTCGGGTTCAGAATATCTCCAATTGCGTCTGAGCTATCACCCGTTGGTATCAAAAAGTGTAGGAAATGGTTATGAGTCGAGGACCTTCGCGAAGATCGGCGAAAGAATTCCTCCTGAGATTTGTTGTAAAGGCAGACATTTTCAATGTTGGAAGGATGATAGTTGACCCATCTGTTCAGAGTCAACCAGTACGTACTCTCTTGCCTTGACGGCACAAGAAACTTCTGCATAAATCGTTCATTAAATGTAAATGCTAGCAGAGACATAGTGAGAATACAAGTTGTTTGTATCTTTAGGCGTTTCTTGAAAGGAATTTGCCTCCATGTAATCCAGCTAACCGATCGACTTAGACTTTTCACGTTTGAGCTTGCGCAGAACATTATTCTCTGCAAAGAAGACCGTTTTTTTCGAGAGAAACCCTTTGTTGATTCCAAGAAACCGACTTTTTATTCGGTGAGGACGTATAACAGGACCATCGAAATGCTCGAGTTCCTGAGTTGGCTTTCCTGGATTCGGTTTTCCTTGTGGGGCAGATCTCTAAACAAGTTTATCTTCCAAATTGTTAGACATTTCCACAACCTTGTCTGTGATTTTTCTGTAAGATGGTATTGAACCAGTAATCTCATGTATCTTATTGATCAACTCCCCCTCCATCACAACTTTCGTCCTAGGTCGGCATCTCATACTTTACTGTGCTCCAGCCCTCATCAACCCTAGACAAAACTTCATCATTCCGGCACAGAATCGTTTCTAAGCGCCTTTATAGGCCTGCCACTCGTTGTCCGTCCACCTCTGCCCCTTAGCCTCATGCGATAGAGACGTAGAACTGTTAAAAGCTCCCTCCAACCACATTTTCACCTATCATCCAGTATTGATTTTTTAAATTAAGACCTTGATCTGTTCACCAATCAGTGGGGAAAGAATTCGATTCTGGATCCTTCGATTTGATAAACTTAGGCAATGAAATTCTTGGCGCAACTCGCACTCTTTCAAACCTCACTCCAATGTCATATCATTGAAAGACAAATAGCATTACATTCGTTTACTCAATCACTGACCTCTTCCAAAAGAAATAGTTATTCATGGCTCACCCCTTTCTTCTTCCGATAGATGTAGACAGCTAAAACTGTAAGCAAGCCGACTCCAACGGCAATAATCGCAACAGATTTCAATCGGCTGGATCGTACAGAGGCTGCTTGGCTTTCAGACATCACAAACAATGGAACTTACCGCTGAATTGTTCGAAAATTGGTCTGTTGATAATACTGAGTGATAAGTGTTTACTTCGAATATCAGAGCATCTCCGCTCTGATAAGAAATGAAGCCCTTGAAGGCCTGTAGAAGTTCACGTTCACAGCTAACTTCTACAGTGGAACAATCAGGATCCTTGATTGGGGAAGGGAACGAGTAGTGAAAAGAGGTGTTGTTCAAGGTCTATGATCTGTTGATGATGTGAATCGGATCTTCTATCGAAGTTTTTGTATCGAATTATGCTTCGGGAGGAATCCACCGAAAAATTCGTTTGACTCCAGCTTTTGATTACTTGGCATTTCTCGACAAAGTGAGAAGATGTGCTTGTTGTGGGTAATAAAAGAGCTCTTTGAGTCAGTCACTAATTACTCAACGAGCAATGCCTCCCAGGCACTTATCCATACCGAATTCTCGCGATTCTGTCTAGATTTTTTCGCCCTAAATTGACAGATAAGTTTATGCATTTCACTGAAGTATGCCCTTCTGTACCCTCATTTCTGATTTAGACAGTTTCCTGGGTGGAGCAGCAAGAATAGGCGTCGTTATCTCTTCATCAAACTGAAATTGACGTCTGAGCGAATCTGTTCCATTTAATCGAAGCTGTTGTTCTTGAATCTGAAAAATGATTTTTGTCCACTTCTCGAAGGCACACGTCCATCAGCGGGAAATTAAGCGTGGACACAAAGCTCTCGGGAACAATCGCGCAGGTGGATGGAGAGGAGTTAACGCGATTCCTCAGAATCATCGTTTGGTTATGGTAACCTCCATTTTTTATCCTTCTCTAATGTGCCTCTCGAGGGGTGGTTTATTTTTAGCTAGTCTATTCAAAATGTGGCAGTATATCGCTTCAAACAGCTTTTCAATACATTACCTATGGTTAAGTTTTCTCTTTACTCAGGTGCGCATTACTCCATAGAGTTCACTGCTTGCTACTTATAGTATGTATTAAGGTGTACTTTTCAGTTTTTGATCACAACTTGCAACAAAAAGGCTAAACCTACGAAAAAGGTGCGAACCTTCGCTCGATTTCGTATACAGACTGCATGGGACTATCCCGCTGCTAAGAGTGAATCCACCTACTCTGCCCAACCTCCTCTTACCCACAATTCCTCATTCTTACCATCATTTACGGACCAATAAAGACGGTCATAGGTACTCTTTTCGTCAAGGCCTTGATGTCGATCGACCCACTTACAGGATGTGTAAAAGGTTATATAGACTGAATGCTCAATTCTTAACAATTGTTAGTCCTTCTTATCCTCCGATCTATCTGCTTCTCTCCTACCCTAAGCTGAGTTCTTTATTAGAATTGCTACACTGTACGTAGAATTACTCAGCTAGGTGCCCAGCCACGAACCATTTGTCCCACTTGGAAGCGGGGACCGTTTTCCTGGTATCGATTCCTCATTTCCCGATTGGTGGCTCTTAACCCGTTCAATAATACAACACCTGAAATATTGTCATCAGATGACTCTGGAGAGTTCAGCATATTTTATCGCTACCGCTCTCCACGTACTGATAGCTCTTATCAGCGCTCCTCACCGTTTCAATTTTTATCCTTTGCTAACATCGCATCACTTTTATCATTATCTGTAGAAATGCTTATCATCACGGGGAATGGTATAACCAGTTCTGCAGGAATGGCTTTCTCTAGACCGTCTTTACCGCCCTTTATCACTTGTTATCATTTCCTATCGTCTACTGCTCTCTCGGCGACCACCTACTATAAGACTGTAAGAGCAATCAGGTTACTAGTAAACAGAGTGCACAAAAATGCAGCTGCCTCTAGTCTTCTAAGCTACTGTGTCCGGCATAGATTTGTGGCAACGGCACAGTTTAGCGCTCTAATGATTTGGTGATTTCGCCCTCCCCTTCCCTGTTGCCATGGTTTACAAAAAGTACTCAATTGACCATTATCATGAGTTACTTTTGTTTTTCTTCTATATAATGTTTTCAGACAGTGCCTCAAGAAAATGTAGCTGGATCAAAAGGCAATTTTCGTGTTTGATTTTCAGAAACCTATGAAGACTTACAAAATGCCTTATATTCGTTTCAGAATCAGCCGATGGTGACAACAAACAGTCTAAAGAATCGAAAGAAAGCACAGAATCTAAATCGAAAGAAAAAGATTTCAAACTTGCACGAACCCAAGAATCGGCGGAAAAAATTCACCAAGATGCGCTACCAAGTGGCTGGTTGGGACCTGCTGGGTTGCCACCTGCGGAAGGTTATGACATGGGGGAGGTGAAGAGATACGTTGAAGAGAACAGAAGCCTAGTGAAGACAGACGTAAGTGAAGATCTATTGCAGGACTAAGCCCAGCAAAACTTTACCTGTACTGTTCCGTCTATCTTCCATAAACCTCGCCCACCGCGGATAGCTCCGCCAACACTCGACAGTCTGCATGCTAGGCGGCATAACTTGGTGGGATGCAGAGGCACGTACCGAGCTAATTAGCCCATACCGGTACTAAGCCCACAAAGTACGCTTGAGCATCTTCTACATGTGAATCGGAGAACATGGGAGCAGGTTCCAATTTCATCCAGAGATGAGAGGTCATAATTCAGCTCTTACCTAGTAGCATCTACATCATGGCGGCTTGGAACAAGAGCTAACAAAAGGGAATCTACTTATAAAAGAAAAAAACTACTGTCTCGAGGGTACTATAAACTGAGAATTGTTGCACTCACAATCAGAACTCTATCATATGGGAGCGGAGATAACAGTAGGTTCCCAGAAGGGACACAACCTTACAGAGCCAACCGTCGATTGCAGGAGGGTGATGGTCAACTATGTGGTATATAGACAAAGATAATGCTCACAGTGGAGGCATAAATAACATTTGAATGAAATATCTTAACCTCGCCTGCTATTCTCACCATTCCTTCGCTACCTATACCACATACTTCCTACGGCTGAAGAGGGATTGCTGAAGGAAGTTTTTCAGAATAAAAATCTGTGGGCTCCCTGGCATGGCTCGTTTCTCTTATATTTTCGAATCGAGGAGGAAGGAAGAAAGCACACTAAAGTCTATCGAAGACCGCGCGCAATGTTGGACTGGGTGTTCAGCTTTTGAAGCTCAGTACCTAAGATTACCATACCGGCGCTCTGCTGAGGACGTATGGGCGTGGTCCCCTCCGAACTGCTCTCTGCAACCGTTGCGCCAACCCTGCGGTAGATCTCACCGAAGCCCCATTGCAATGGTTTGAAAGAGCAGATTGAAAAATTTCAGCCTTGCAAACAATGGGGCTTTTTCAGTCAGGTTCAGCTGTTTTTGAGGATGATAAACTTGTCGGAACATCATACAAATAAAGTATGCCTTCATAGACGTGTTCGGCACAGAAGCATTGTATTCTCGTAGGACAGGAAACACCCACCTTTCAAGGTGGCCATGGGAATAATTTTTATTTTTTCTTCCCGAAAAAGACCTTACTATAGTGAACTATAATAGTTTCGAGTGCAATTGTATCACAAATGTGTACTTTCAGCTCAGATCCGTGCGCGACTTGAAATTCGAATACAATCCGAAGGCACCGATCGGAGATGTCAGAAACAGTCCTGTTCCGGGCGCTCAGCCATCCCCCAAGCCTGGCCCCAAACTGGTAATTCTCCTTAATTCATGATAATCATATTATGTCAAACATATGGGTAAAGAGATTTTGGAAGATTCACTATAAGAATGCCTTGCGAAGGGGTGAAGCATAGAGATACCAGGATCCTTGTCAGTAGTGGCCTCTCCTGTGAGATTCCTTCCAAAAAAATGTGAAAAGGAAGGGCATCCAACTGTCATGTAAATTCACGTGGTTTGTTGGTAGAATGCTTAATAAATAAAATTATTGTTTGGGAAAAAAGCTACGTTTCTATCTAATTGCTATATGAAATAACCTCTGCAACATTTTGCATTCCAGCTTGAGGAACAAAAAACGCAAGTAATGTCGACAGTTATGATCGACGACGAAATTAACGCTGTGGCGGTTGATCGTACTCCAGTTCCATCGGTAAGCACTGATTTTTTGGCAAACCAAGAGATGGAATTCCATGATCATTGATTCGTTTGCAAAAATCAGGGAAATACGTAGGTTAATGGCCCGCAGAGCCCAAAGTAAGTAAGCCTACTAGCCTTCCCATCAGCTATTCAATTTTGCGAGAAGTTGGATGCGTGACGCAGAGCAGGGAAATCGACGAATACTTCGGCAAAATGAAATATTAGTACAGGGTGTCCCAAAATTATTTGCGCCAATTTATAGCAATATATTTGAAACTTCTCAACTGCAAAAGACGATGGAATTTCTATGCACGTTAGCTAACACTATGTGCTACAACATGCTAAAGTCGCATTTCAAAATATCCCCTGTGAGCGCGAATAGAAGTCAAAGTTTGCTTTCGACTTGATCGCATGTGGCACGCAGGTATCCTTCTCCATTTCTTCCCAGCCGTCCTTCAGCTTTTGCATTCTAGGACTCCAAACTGGGACTGCAAACTCGACAGGTCCTCTTCTAAACAGGGACCATTCGTGGGATTCATGTGAGTCAAGCTCTGGAAAATAGGATGACCATTCCTCTTCACCAATGAAGTCGGGCAGCTGTCGTCGGCACCACTCGCGGGCAAACATGGCTCTGTGGGCTGGAGTAGCGTCCTGCTGGAAGGACTATGAGATGTTTCAGAAAACGTAGTCGGATCAATGTTTTATTTACTCCCATCA
>UZAF01020685.1:3523-16734 GCA_900617895.1 Haemonchus placei | reverse complement strand
ATCGGTTACATAATGTTTAGATTGATGCATTGCGGATTTTTTCGCGGCTTCTTTTCTCTCGATACAATTTGAATATTGAATGCAGGATTTTATAGAAATAATCTTCTTACTTTCCTCAACAGAACTATGTCTAGAAAGTCAGCTTCATAGACGCCACATTATGCTCTATAACTTCGGGGAAAGTTGGAAGGTGGCACAGTCCTAAAGTGATCTCATCGAACTTCTCGGCGGTGGAACAGGCAGCCAAAGTCGAATAAGGAATGGGACCGACTTCTACGTTTGCCCTACCACCAACAGAAACCCCTATGGATTATCACGCCAATCGTCCCTTGAAAAATTGGCTAGCGAATAGAATTTCCGAGGAGATGGATGACTTGATGGCCGACGTCAAGGCGTGGATCGTCTGCAGGAATCGAAAATTCTTTGCTTGTGGAATCCGACTGCCTAGCAAATGGGAAGCTGTGCTTGACATAGATGGTGGATATGTTCCAGGGTAAATATTTGGACATGTCTTTGTAAAATATTTTTATCGTTTTTTAAAGAAATTTTCCGAAAAAAATCCGCAACAATTATATATCAACCTAATACATAACGGTCAACCCCCACTCCCGCCTCATTGTCATGGAAGTGTACAAATAGCGCTACAATCATATACGGAGTCACATTTGTTCGGTAACTGTTCCATCAAAACGTTCTACAAGTATCACTCAGACGCAGAAATGAGAACACAGAAGGGGCAAGAGATTTAACCCCTCTCAACGAAATTTTTCGATTCTGACTTTACCGGCAGGGAGCTAAAGTTTCAGCTCTCAATGATTTACTGTCCGGCTTTGGAACGGAGATGGGCATAAACGTGTCCAGTGACGAAAGGGAATGGGTCCCAGAGGAACCCTTGTTTTCTCTGTTGTGAACGACGGCGCACCCATTCGGGGGCATTTAAGCATCCGAAGTTCACCTTTTTTGATTGAGAGGCAATTCAGTGCGGCTTCAGTTTAGAGCTATCTCCTAGATGGTGTGTGGAGAGAGGAGCCGACTTGTCGCTCGCTGCGATTCCTCCGACAGAAAGACTCCGATCGGAATTATGAACGCCCGAGAGCCACTTGGGCAACATTCAAGTGTAAGCTTTTTGATGGTTGCGCATTCATAGCCCACCACCTAGGCAGCTAATCTGAACGTCGATGCGTGCTTCAGGAGTGCGCCACACATCCTAGTAACTATTTACGGCCATAAAATTATTTGCATCTAGCTCTGGCGTGTGCATAGCTCAGGGGTTATTGATATCCTGATTTTTCCTTATTTTTGTGTTTTTTGTTTACTGTTGATAATTGAATTTGCACGATACCCCTGCCTGCACGCCCTTCCATATTTGTTGAACGAATATCAGAACTGAATGACCGGAGCAGCTCTTACCACACCGCGGCTGAGCCTTTCTGGTGCTGAAATGGTCCCGCCACGGTCTTGGTTTGTGTTGTTGAGGACGCGATCCCAAACCATAGCGGAACGACCTCAGCGCAGCGAACAAGGTTCACAATGCGAACTGCACGAACTGACGACCTAATCGAGTGGAGACTCTTGTTTCTATTCGTTTCTATTCATGATCGAGACGCTCTTTCGGTTTAGTTTTTGGTGCGGAAAGAATTCACGCGCGCAGCCCAGAAAAACATTTGATAGAGAAAACTGGACTCGTTCCCCGTTCGGAGCCTGTTCCACTAACGGAGCTGATGTGTTCATTCAGATCAGCACAAAAGCGCTGCCACTTTATTCGCTGTTCTTTTTGCCTCTTTCCAAGTCCCTATCCGAGAAATTCGAAGCCTTCAAAGTGATTTTCAATCAAATAGTAAAACGGAGGGCGGAGATGGGCAGTGCCTAGTTGTGCCAACCCAAGGAATGATTGGAGAATCCTTGACCAGTAGTTCCCTATGCCGTCCACCATATTCGTCCTCGTGTCTGTAGAAGCCAGGTCCGGGTTCGAACACTCTAGGATTTGGGTGGAAGTCATTTCACCCAAATCTGGAAGCGCTCCAGTTCGGAATCAATATACCCAGCACCTCTGTCCTCTTTCAAATGATGGATCGGCTTATATTAATAGACAGGGCGGTGACCTAGAAATTTCTACATAGTTCGGGAGCCGTGTTTTGGATTTTCAAGCCAACTCGACTGTAACAGAGGGACTGTTCATATATGCCATGTACAATCACCGCGAATCTTGTGTCACGAGCCGAATGAAGTTCCTTAGCAGTTTGAATTAGTTCATTTCAGCACACTTCATTTAGTCCCTGGAAAGTTTGTTTAAGGTTCGGGAGAATGCAGCCTTTCGAATTCTTTTAGGAGTTCATTTGGTTTCTGAGTGAATGCACATTCTCTTTCTGCTGAGTTGCCGAGTCACTCCTATCAAAGTGAAACGTCGTGCTTGAATGAAGAGGCTAAATTCTCCCATGACGACATGATAATTTTCAACCTCCATCCCCGAAGGCAATGATCTGAATTCAGCTTGGATCAACCGGGGTATGGCTGCCAGTTAAGTAGCGGCATTCTATGCTTCAGAAAGGAAAGATCAGGGCCAGGCACGATGCAGCGTTGAACCGTACGTATCATGCTTCCATTTCTGAAAAAAAACTTGAACCCTCCAAGCTAATACCTCTCCCGCCTGGGAACCTTTCAAGGCTCAGAACCTTACTACACAACACTGTTTCCTGTCTCCATAACACTCTTCAGTGAACTGGCTCATAAAATCTCCTAATAGGAGGCAAATCTCCTTTTTAGCGAGCGATCTTGCCGAAGTTCATCTGAATTCCTCATAAATTACCAGGAGCTAGCACTCATCGTAAAAACATGTGAAGCAATTATGGGGCCGGCTCCTGGATTATCCAAAGATCAGCGCACAGCGCTTTTCATTTCTTTGGATATTAAGTGAAAGGATATCGAAATGAACTGCAATGGAGTCTGTCGCCACGACGGCTAGAATCTTCTCGACGTTTGACAAAAAAAGAAAGAGTCGTTGCGGACTGTCTGCAGAAAATTATGCTCTTTTAACAGCGTCTGCCTTTTCTTTTGACTAACCCATAATCGAATCAAACAAGGCCAGGTCGAGTAATCATAGAACTCCAATTTTAGTGCAGCTTTTTCTTCTACTCGTGTCTTCCGTTGTTAACGACCGCGCTGACACAAATCGAAATCTCGGCATTGTCCTTTCTTCTCATATGTTCCTGTGAATCCCATCGATGTGGATTCACCTTGGAGTGACCTCGGTTCCAGCTCTCTAAGACTTTAGAACTTTCTTCTTTACCTTCCTCGAAGCTCATGTGTAGGTTTAGTGTATATTCTTGGTCTTACAAGTAAAAGGGCCTTGGATAGTCCTCTTAAGACCTGTCGGCGCCGTTACTCCTTCAATGCTGGATAAAGCAGTGGTTAATCAGCAGGTTAGCGATAAACCAGGTCTGGCAGATATACATCAAGAGGGAGATCTGATTCGGTCATTCCCGGGAATATTTTTCCATTTTATTGCTCAAGTTTGTTCTCATACCAGGGGAGCAGCTTCATTGTCGAGTGCTTTCGGGAAAAATTGAAGGGAAATCCCGAAACAGCTAAATGAGTTAGGAAAAGTCGGCACTTACAAGCAAAGATGCCCGTTGTGCAAAAGGAACGGGCACGCTCTCTGAATGTCAATTTTTAAAATACCCGTTTTATTTTACTTTTTATCGATCACATGTGGCGTATCGATTCAGCCCTGATTTAACTTTGTTTCCAAATCGAGACGCTGGTAGGGTTTTTGAAGTCCTCCTAAGCCCTGTCTTGGCCACTTTCAACCCCACAGCATTCCATTGGCGTTCTTGGAAGCCCGAGGTCGGTTTCAGTTGGAAATCTTGAAGAACATCTTTATCGTGCCCTGTGCCTTTGAAGAGCCCCTTTAGTATGATCAGCAACAAAGGGAATAGGTGCTCGACTACTGCCTCACTCTGCATTTGTTTATTTTTTTTTTCGAACTTACAATTAGTACTAGTTTTATTTTATTTATCTTTAAGGCAACTTTACAGCCCGTATTAGTTTGTTGCAAGACAACGACTTTCCCAATTATGGGGATAGAAGAAATCGCAAGTCCCCTTCTGCAAATTAACGGAACCTGTCCGAGGTTGCAAGAATTTGCAGAAAGTGAGAATAGTTTTTTCGCGACTTGACTGCAAGCTGTCTGCAACGAGAAGGTATTAATCTCTTCAGGTGGAGGTGTATCCGCATTAGCGGCAGATTTCGATTTCAAAACTGTTTACACGCAATCTTTCCTGTTCACAACTAAACCACACCCTTTGAGAATTAACGGTGAGAGATCGATTCGATCCTGGGCCGTTCTCAAATGAAACATCCCTGCTCCAGTCATTGTCTAAATCTTTCACTGTGGCTGCTTTTAGTGCTACGATTTCTCGTCTCCGTGACTATTACCAGGAAAAGAACTCGTCTTTTTTTGCTTGATCAATGATGCTATAAATGCTACAACTCCTCGATCTCTTCCCTCTATCGCAGTCATTTCGCCAACCAGCTTCTTGAGTGCCACTTTTTGCGAGGACCTCGCTGTTTCAGCAATTTATTTCGATTTCATTAGCTGATCCTGTTGAATTTCATTATTTAGCAGCGTAAAGTGGTCATTCGCCCTTCACTTTGTTTGATAGCTCCACTCCGCTTCCAAATATTTACATCTGTAAAAGGGGAAGCTCTCGTGAATACAGCTCCTATTCATTTAATTAACGCCTACTTGCTTTTTACTACCAAGCAGGCAAAACTGTGTAATTTCTTAAGCGCCTGAAGTTGGAACCTAGTCAGACAAAGTTTTAATGTTGCAAAGTAGTAACTCTTGACTCCACCCAGTGATTCTTTCCTTCCCGATAACTTTATTGCCCCCCCCCCCCTGAAAGATCTAGTGAGAGCCTCTTATCAGTCAAAATGCTCCTTTAAGATAGCTGGATTTTTCTTTGTTACTTTATGTATGCGTTTATTTATCTATGGCGCTCAACCGCTTTACCGCAACCGCTACTCTTAGCAAAGTGTGAGTAAATATTGTAATTTGGGCACAGTCATTTATTTGACGCAGTACGTCTAGTGAGTAGAGTAGTGTTCGGTTCTGGGTTTTTCGTTTTATCCGAATTGAAGTAGAAGGGTATACGACAGTTCTCGTAATCACCGAGATTTCTTATTGTTGATATTCATGTAGGGTCAACATTGGAATAAAGAAAGTGGCTCACTGTCACACATCCATGGTCCAGGTTCGAATTTCGGATCGGTTCTCGTTCATGCGAGACTAGCCCTCCATCCCTCCGACGGCGACCTAGTTTACAGGCTTGTCTGGAGAATTCAAGCTTTGTTTTGTAAACGGAGCCAAATGGAGTAATCTGGCTATTAGAAATGGGCGATTGTCCTGTTCCTGGTGCTAGACTTACTTTCTACGACACACTTCCCCGAGAATTTTACGAGCCGAGTAGGACACTTGAAAAGGCTGAACCGATGGATAAAGCAGGTTTACCTCCAGCACTTTCTGCACCCTTGCACCCCAACTCGCCGAGACCTTGTCGAGCCGTCTAGTAAAGGGATTCAAATGTCTGTGGAATTGGAAAACGTCTGCGGAACGCCCTTATGCTAAGGTTTGAAAAGGCTAGTGTAGCAACAATAGTTTTCCGTGCTTTTCTCAGTCACATAGCGGTAGCAATCGAAACTAGGGTATGACACGAGATACAATGTCACCTTACTTAGTCTCTTTTCCCTTGGAACTTGCCCCTGGGCGATTTTGTTGACGTCGACACTTCGCAAATGATATTGTCTCCATACTGAAATCTAAGTCAGCATTTGATACGCCAGTTCAATCGGACACAGAAGGAAACAACTACGTTCTGATTGTTTGTATCGAAATCGACTTAACTGCCCTTTGCCCTCTAAAGAAATTTGGGCGTGTTTCTGAAAGATAACTGAAAGGTGGAATTCTATTTTCAGGCGATGTTTGATCCAAAAAATGATCCTCCCATGAGACGTTACCTTGACCGAGGTAGCCATGTCTTACATAAAGCCACCAGCTTCGTCTATGTTACAATGAAGCGTTCCGACGTACACTGCAGCGCTTTGCAGTTCCTCGCTTGTTCTTTGATTCTGTGGTGTCGTTATGGTTAAAAGCGGCGTGAGTGACCAAGGAACGGGTTAGTGGACTGTTTCTATTGCCACTTTTCCTGTTCCTTAAAGGCAAATCGCAGCCTCGCACGGCGGAGGCCCGGGCAGTCGGGGTTGAGAACTAATAATCGTGTACCGGCTGATTTAGGATGTTACATTGGCGCAGACACATATTGATCTTTACAGACCGATTGCCTTTGCTCAGTCTACAGATGGCCCTGGTTTTACTTATTCTTCTTCTTCTACCCCTAGCATTAATGCCGCGCCGTTGCAGGATCCGCTGTTCTTGTCAGCCGTCTCCATTTGCTTTTATCTACGGCATCTTCTGCCGTTACGCCCTGGTGTTACTGTTGTCACGAAGCGGCCATAGGACCCATATAATGCCTCCTGATATCGATTTTGAAAGTGAAATCAGGTGAGGCACGTAGGTTTCAATAAGGTCGTCTTGAGAAACTATTCTAGAAACCAACGGAAAAAGGGATGGGCTCACTTTATGGGATACCATTCATTTATGTTTTGTTCATGCAAGGGCAGGTAGCAAGTTCGCTTAAGAAGTAATATATCCGCGGCAGGTGATTTCGAACGCTGATTTCAAGTCTGCATTCGAAATCTACTGAATGATGCCGGGAATTAAGTTACGGAACCAATTTCCTCCTGTGGTATGCTACCGTATCGAACAGCTAACGGAACCTGGTAGGTACGCAGCTTTGCAGCGGTGGCGCAGCTGGTGGAGCGGTGGACGTAAAGGCACGACATGAAGTTTTATGTCCTTGGTGCTTGTGCTCATTCGGAGCCGAATAAGAATACAGCTCAGCTGAAGCATGGAAATGTTGTAAAACCTCGGCTTAAAATGGGCGGAGAAGGGGCTACATCGTTCATTGAATCAAAGCTCTTCAACATGTTATCGGTGAAATATTTTCCTTGAAGGTGTTATTATCGTATACGGTAGGGAACTTTGGTTCGTGCGACATAACGTAAGCACCCTCTAGAAAAAAAGGAAAATAATGAAGAGCTTTTCGACCACATCTTTTGATGCTATGTAAACAATGTCGCTATGGACTGCGAAGGGGGCGAGTCCGTGAATCGCATGTTTACTGTGATCCTCTGCGTTCGCCTGATGATAACAAGAACGACGAGCCCATCACGTCACGGAAGAAATCTCGTACTTTTGTGGAGTTATGGAGGTTCCAAAGTGAAATGTGGCCCACAACATTGATTGATTGGGCATATGAGCTCCAGTTTTATGGTGCAGGCAGATTAATTCATAGCCTTTTATAATTGCGAGAAGAAACTTCACTTCCTCGTGCATGAAGAACAGGTTTTGTTTCACCACGACCAAGTGTCATTTGCGGAGATAAGGAGAAATTAGGAAAGACCTCTAACTTCTGAATTTACTTGTTTTTAATATTATGTGGTTGTAACTTCCAGGTGCGAAACGAGCGGACTGATCTGTCAGCCTGCGAAGAATTGAGAATTGAGAGTTGAGAAGAATAAGTTCTCCTAAAACGAATGTGGAAACCTGGCTCTATCCGTGGTATCATATCTCACAAGTCACCGCGTTTACCTTGAGAGAGAGTCCTGACAATTGTTGGATGATCATATGTGTACGTAATTTGATCACATATTGTTCACCAGGTTTTTTTGAAGTGGCAGTTCACTTGCGCTGTGCAAATGGGGACGGCATTCTTCAAGTGTGAAGACAGTGTTCCCTCCAAAAATGCGACCAACGACGTACCTGCTCGGTTCGGTTATCTGTTTGGTATACGGTATACATACCACAGGAATCGGTTCCGTGACTTTCTTCCGAGAATCATCCAGTAGATTCAAAACGCAGATTCCATTACATTCTGAAAATTCCATGTACAAACTACTCAGGATGTGAAAACCCAATTAATCAGGGCCCCACTCGAGTTGGTGAGAAGGAAGGGGTAACGGTTTTCACTTCTACATTGATGCCGAGATCGCCCTAGTGCTATATAGTTGATTCACCGACCGTTATTCTAATCGCCTTACCTTGAACATTTTGGTCTCTCAAATGACTCTTCTCGAAGATGTTTGGCTAAAGACTAAAAAACTTGTTCGAACAGCTTTTTCACGGTGAGATCAGCATCTGATGTGCACCACTTGATATGATAGCCAGAGATCACCTTCAAGCTGCAGATTTACGGCCCCTGATTTTCCTTTTAGATCTTCTTCCTTGGCAACGGATATTCCCCTCTTCCTCA
Organism: Haemonchus placei; assembly: GCA_900617895.1. Classification (NCBI taxonomy): domain Eukaryota; kingdom Metazoa; phylum Nematoda; class Chromadorea; order Rhabditida; family Trichostrongylidae; genus Haemonchus; species Haemonchus placei. Next base: position 8,365 of record UZAF01020685.1, on the reverse strand, counting down.
AGACAAAGAATAAGTGCCGGTGGAGCTGTGAAATATTTTTGGAGGATGTCATGACTCCAGCTATCCTACCGATTCCTTCTGAGGAATTTTCCTATGCTGTTTTGCCCATATCATTGCCGTTAAGCTCTAGCCGATGGGCGAATAAACGGCTGTTTCAAGCTGTAGTGGCAATCACGTAGACGGCATAATATGATGAATTTTAAATAGTAGATTTTAACAAACACAGACGATTAGCCATTTGTGTGATCTCTGAGCCAGCGTTGATGACGTTGTAGGTTCAATCGTTCTCGAAAGAAAGCAATCGCGCTGAAAACTGAGTTGTCCGCTTATTGCCCCATTATCGGCGGCTTGTATCCTGTCCATTGAACTTCCTTGTCACCTCTATATATTCTTGGGTCATTCACCATTAAGGATGTTCTTTGGCTTTACTCGACGAAGTTCGCCTCACGAGAGATCTAACACTTAGCCTTCTTTGGATAGACATATTTAACTGTAGAGTGGTTGGATATAGGGTTCCGGTTCTAGGACGTTTTCTAGGACGTTGGATGTAGGGTTCCGGTTCTAGGACGTTCTCTAACTAATCTAGGTGTGGTTTGCTGAACAATCTATTAATTGTCAATCTGCTTGCACCAATTTTTGTCTGGCCATTTGAGCTCGTACCAGATTCGGATATTTTTCTCACGAACCATAATTTGTTTTGTGCTGCTACTGGTGCCAACAAATCGAGAAGGTTTGTGAGAAGTACACCAGTGTATACTCACCTGAGTTTAACGACTTCAAGGGATTGTCTACTGCGAACGAATCTCTGCCTGGTTAGGAGCAAGAGGCTGTTGTACTCGGAGAAAAAAAAAAGATTTTTTGTCAAAAACTTTTACTGGTAGTGGGAGCTTCTGTATTCTTCGGTGTACAAGTGATACCTTTTTGAGAGAAGGAGGATATGTGATTTCAACATTTGTATAGTTTTACTCAAGTATCAGGACGAGTACCGGGAAAAACTTGATATCTGACCATTGTTGCGAAACTATCTTGATGACTTTAGATGAATAGATTGGTTGTTCTTCTGATTTTAAGATTTTTTTTCAAATATTTGTATACAATTTCTCAATATTTTGGTGTTTTCAACGACCCTCTTGGTTAAAATCCCCTTGTTTGGAAAACTCGAAACCTAGCTGCGTACACTAACTACAACGACATCTTCACCTAAAACTGCGAATTTCATTCAGTACTTCATTTCTGATTCTCTTTCCCAGTAGTGAAATGGAATAAGGATTCGAATTTCAATAGTTTCTTATGCTTGGTGGTGCAATCTGAAGCGAGACAGTCATCGTCAGTACAGCAAAAGGATGAACTCCAAAAAAGTTCAACCCATATACTGGAAATCTCCAAAGCGTGCGAGCGTTGCTTATGAAACCGGCTTGAAACCGGATTATTCTTTGCTTTTTTGGCCCTTGAAAAATAGAAAACAAATAAATAGGCTAAATTGAAGAGGAACGAAATTCTTAACCCTGTTTTGCATGATTCATATATCCTACAGATATTCTAAGCTATTTTCTGGAAATGGTCTGCTCTGGGGATGAAGATGGAAGGGGAACTGGGATCAGGAGGCTCTTAGTTACTATCCATCAATAGGAATGCCTGTGATGATTTGCTCAATCTAATCGATTATTTTTATCAAAGCGCAACGATTCCTTATAAAGATGATCGGCGAACGGGCGCAATAGCAGATTTGCTACCCGGTAGAGGTTGGGAACTGACCAACTCGCTCATGCGGCTAGTCAACTTCTGGTAGTAGTGCACCTCAAAGGATTCCCCTTTGAATTCATAATCGGATCAAGTGTAGCTGCAACTCATATGATTACATATCAAGAGATCAAAAAGTCTCAATAGGTATAAAACCTTCGGGTGTTGATTCATCCGTCCAAGAGATGCGCCCTGCATTCGACTCACTTCAGAATCGTAGCGGCAGTATGAATGCGTATGTGACCTACACAGTGGCTAGCCGATGTGTAATTCAGTAGCTGTATCCTCCCAGACGCGTGCGATCAATGGACCCCGGAGGAATGGAGGGCTTACCAGGGAGGGGTAGTCTACTTATCTTGGAACTTTGAATTGAGACCCAGATAAATCGATAGAGTTCTGAATGCTGTTTACGAAAATGGAAATTAAAATTGCAAAATGATTCTCCTTAAAAAGTTATGGGCATTTCACAAGATCAGGCTGTAAAGGCAGTAAAATATATATTCGGAGTGATTGATTCGCAACTTTTTTTTTACTTATTTCCCACGCATTGATTCGCGCAATTGTGCAAGTGATCGCGCTTCCCTTGTCACTACCTCCGGAACTGAGATGGAAGTTGTGGGGTGGATAATTATACATATAATGTTCTTCGTGATTTACCGTGAATACCCTGCTGAAACAGAGTCTGAGTAGAGCAGTTATGATGTTCCTCGAGTAGTCAGATGTTGTAACCACAGGATCAAAAGTGATGGGTTGTTTCTCACCCATCATATTTTACCACTACTACATCTGGCTGTTCAAAAGACATATAGGACTCGAACAGCACGTGGATGCAATGAAATTCCCTGATATGTTCATGCTTTTCATCGCATCAATCACTGGAAGCATCTCATTATTCAAAAACCGAGAGAAATTTGGGTCAGAGGTGAACAATGTCCCCATGAGACGTCCAAGAACCATGCTTTTGATCCATTCTTGTCACAGGCACATCTTAGATGCTATGATTAACTAAACTCTTCTTTGAAGAATTTTCTTATTTTCATTCAAAACACTTTAGAATAATCGCAGTTATATCGCAGGCTGGATATACTTATTTTGTGATCGTGATTACTATTCAGTAGTCGTTTTCCTGCTTCACCATGTGCTTCCACTCTCGTGGCACCTCGCATAGCCTAATTGACCGTCAAGTTCCTCTTATTGTTTTGTTTCTTCATTTCTTAGCCCTCATCCAATTACTTATAGAGACGCCATTATGGATGTTCCTCCGCCACCTCCGAGTTATTCCGAAGTGCGACCTATCATTCAGGTTAGAGATCGGTTCAATATCCCTTTGTCCGGCAACGACTTCTGAAAATCTTCTAAAGGGCGGATCCTCACAGAACTCCCTAGTAGATAGTTTGACAGTACAGTACATATAGACCTGTTTTGTTTGGAACCAGATTTCCCGCAACTGAGTACAAATTGATGGGAACATCTGTTCCTGAGTCACAAAAATGTGAAACCTACTATAGTACTAAACTTAGAATTTCTGTATATTGAATGGCCTTCTTTGTCAAGTATCAGACGTACCAGTAACTGAACAAATATGTGGTATTGCAGTACTGGCATGCCTTTTCTATACGTTCAGATAGGAAAAGCATGCCAGTACTGCAATCCCAGATATCTGCCAAAAAGTTTCCCACTGCATCCGGTCTTTCGAATGTATGAGAATACTAAAGTGGCGAGAAGGCGATTAAAACAAACCTGAACATTGATTCGAGACTATCCTGTCTGCTACCGGTTCTGGATAACGTCGAATCAAACTGTGAGCAGTTCAGCAGTTGAGGTCTGAATGTGTCCTGAAAAGATCGACGGCCGGAGTAGTACGGCGAAAATAAATGGACTTTCTTGAGGCGAGATCTGCATGGTTTTCCACAGTCCTGTCTGTAACTTGACACATTCCTTAGCAGGCACTAGTTTCATAAATGAGACTTTTCTAAACATCTCTTCCCGTCTGTTACAGACAACAGACCTCGTAAGGATGACTGCGTTGAGTCCTTTTTTCACCGACTTCTCGGCTAACCTCAACTATCGTGACTGGCTCAGGCAGGACATGACAAAGATGATACCCCCTACCTGGTATCAGTCGCGAGATGATTCAGTCTCTCGCTACCGTAGAGATGTTTGTGGACCATCATGAGCTCATTTCATTTCTGTCCAGAACACCTCCAACCTGCTTTAGGGCAGGCTTCGGTTCCGAAGACTCGATAAACATTTTTTTGTTTTTTTTTTATTTCAATATTCACAGAATCTCACCTGTTTATAGAATTTTCCTTACAGCACAGAAAAAATCAATTTGTTCCAAAAATCAATCCGTCCTTTTGAGGTACCAAAGACGAAGCAGGAGAATCGATTACTTAAGAGCGGTTTTGTCGACGACAACAATGAGCATCTGTCCTACTTTAGGTTTCAATTAATATGGCCATTCCTCGTATTCACAATCTCCCTGTATGCTTTCTTTTTCAGTGAGTGGGACTTTACAAATAAGCTCTTGTTTTTTGAATATTTGTTAAATTGAACGCAGATCCTATGTAAAATGGCACAAATCAATCGAAATATTGTTGTAGTTGGAATTGTTGGCTCTCTGATGACGGATGTCATTCCGACTGCGAAAGATCTTCGATCGGGGTTTGTGGCTCGCTTCGGAGCCGCACGGTTTCGATGTAATGTAAGTTTCCCACGGTTTCGATGTAATGTAAGTTTCCTTTAATTTTAAGTAAGGTCCAGTTGGAAGTTTAACCCTTTGACGACAATTGCACCCATCGGTGGGTGCCAGTGTGACTAGCGCATGGGATGATAAACCCAATTTAGGTGCCACCATACTTTCTTGTTTCCTTCTAACTGCTAAATTCAGTGAGCCAGTGAAAGAATTTCCTCCTGGGACAGTGCCACACACCGGTGGGGGCCAGTCGAGCGCGGAAATAGGGGTGTGGTGCGTTAGGAATGAAATGGTCGCGTCGCGGTGAGAGGGGCGTCGCGCGCGAAGGAATGTAGCAGGATGCAGCTGTAGGTAAGAAATTCAAGAGCAAAAGTACTAATAGTAGAATTATGCATAAAACAATGATA
>UZAF01020684.1:0-16739 GCA_900617895.1 Haemonchus placei | reverse complement strand
AGGTGTGTGAGGTGGTTAGCTCTTATAGAATCTGGGATGAGAGAGAAATTGAACTTTCAGCTGGTCATTGATTCATTTGTAGAGAAAAAACTGTTTTCCTGGCTAGGAAACCTTTCCTAGGGACTTTGCTTTCCGATGTCCCCTCCTCCCGCTTTGGTTATAATCTGTGTTTCGGCAAGAAATGGGAAGGAAACTAGTAACCTGGCCTCCTTCTTTGAAGATTACATTCGTCTGCATTCGAACAAGTTCCAAAAGCGGTGAATCATCGAGGAAGAGCTTTTCTGACGACAGACCAACTTTGATTTGCATAACACCATGAATCATCACTGCCCAGTAGGCCAACATCACTCCTGGAACGAGATTTATGAGGGTGCCTTTAAAGAGTCACAGTGCTATTAGGAGGTAAACAATTCCAAACTCACCTCCCACAATGAATTTGCTCCAGATTGATAGACTGAAATCAACCCATGCATCAAGGATGACGTCGAGCATTTTTGAAGCCTGTCGCACAATCCACGAAGGTTTCTCATTTTTCTCGAGCTAAATTCGATTCATTTACAGAGCTTTATTGCCGTTCTTTTGCCCGTGCTACAAGGAGGAGGGATAAGAACCAAATGCGCACCACTTACTTGACTTTCCCCACATCCCCTCTCTCCACTACCTGCACCACCAGAAACACCACGGAAAAGTTCACCAAGGCATAAACAATGATGTCATAGCGAATAATAAAAAACCTACTTTTTTATTAGCTCGCAATGACAATGAATTTCTGACCCTGCCTACTCATAGGTTTCTTTCATCATTAACAAAACTGCCACTCAACCAACCGGTAGGAAGGGTAGCAATAACGTACCAGTATTCCCACAGCAAGGGGCCTCGGTTTCTGGGCAATTTCCGTAGTCGTCTACGGAGAGCTCATATTTTTCCTTTACAGTGAGCAACCGGTTGTTGCGAGCGCGGCACGCCGTTCGAGTGCAAAACATCATTACGGTAGGAAACGGTATGTAACGGTAAACTATATTGTATTTCACAAGACCGTTTAACTAATCAGTGGATGGGGGCCAAGCGCAGGTAAAAATTTGGGTTTATCATCCCTGAATCGCAGTAGCTACGAGTGAGTTCTCCACCGTTCTCGCAGTCGTGGTGACAGGTCAGATGCTGACTTCCTGTGAACGCGTGATACAGTAACCTTCCTAGTGCCCGTCGCCATCAGGCTTTCCCAGTTTAGGCACACAATTCAACGACTTTATGGGACCAACTCTACCTTTGAACGGAACCATCAAAAAGTAAATGAACGCATCAAAAATCATAGACTAGACATGTACGTACCTTTGTCGGAGGAGGCACTGTCATACAGCAAAGATAGGCATTTCCTCGACGTGCTTCACGATGACCTCCTAATGTCAGTACGGCCGAGAAGAAGAATATTTGGTAGATATAGTCGTAGATAACCGCCACAGAAATAAAGAGGCAAAATGTCTGTAAGTACACATAGAAGTAAGTATCCATGTAAAATAAAACAGCAGAAGGTTAAATCCTTTTGTAACCCCCACCAGTTGTATTCGAAACCTATGCCTCAAAATCCGCTCGTCAAAACTCTAAATTAAATAAAAGTGATTTTGCAGCAGCGGTTGGTCCCCCTTATGAGCATTGCAATGATTCCCATTGCAGATCTATGGCTAACGCAGTCTGTGCATCCGAACAGATCCAGCAAAGCAAGTATTTCTCTTGAAGCGCCAATTGTGCGCTGCAACGAGAAGCTTTTCAATTTGGTCAAGCCCAGCGGCTGCATCCCTGCAACGGCAGCCCTGAATCGTCTTCAACTTAGGTTCTGAAAAAATCTACCAGCCGTCCCTGGCCCAAAACTGAGGTCAAGGAAACACGATCTAGTAAAGAGCGTTCTAACATTCCTAGCTCTAGTAATGAAGGGCTAGCATGATGGGACGTATAGGAATGTTGTCCGCTCCAGTAAGCTGCCACATAGGAGGGAATGAGCCTACTTTTGTTCACTTTTTTCCAGAGTCCTTTGCGATCAAAACGTTTGGCAATATTTAAACCCAGGTTCCCTAGATTCCTGGACAGCAAGCGGCTGTGTTTCCGCAACAGTTATCATAGCCCTATTAAGAAAATCGAAAAACTTCTTTTTGAGTGCGCCATCGGCTGCTGCGAGCGTGGCAACCTGATCGGACGCAAGATACAACACCTGCTCCCAACAAAGGAAGTTAAGAGTGTGAATATCATGCCCTTGGATCCACATCCCATTACATACGCGCACGTACCTCACTCTCCCACATGGGAGGTGATCAATAGTCGCGAATGAATGCCGCAGTGCGAGAAACTAAGTAGTGCAGCGATCTGCGGATGGTCTGTGACTTATCCTATACGCCCTTCCCCACACCTTTATCACCAGTTCCGAGCAGCGACTGATCAGTGGGTGGTATGAAATGTCCAAGCCAAGCCCACAATTTTACTGATTGGACGATGATGAAAAAATAGCTGGCAGTGGGCCATTTCAATCATTGGAGAGGAGTAGCCGCGATCATGACTAGTACTGTTTGGTGTATAGTCACCTTGTAAAGTATTTTGAGATAAAGATAAGTCTGATGCTAAAGTGTAAACTTACGTAGATAGCTGGAGTTGATGTGAAGATACCGATGCCAAAAGATAGCAAATTAGTGAGCGACGTAATCGAGATCGATGGACCAGCATCAGCTAGCGTCTCTGCGATCCGCTTTCGTACGGAAAGCCTGAAGTGTACGTTCAATCCGCAGAAACCGCTAACAGGTATGAGAAACCACTCACTTATCGTTTGTCAAATGAAAGCAGTGGATAAAAATGAACACATCATCAACACCTATAGCTAGTATTAAGAAGGGTACTACCGTGACAATCGGTAGAAATTCGAATCCCATCTTAAACATTCGAATTTGATCGTCGAAAACATAAGTAGAAGTAATCAAGAAGGAAGTAAAAAAGTTTACCCAGAAAAGATGCCCAAATGAAGCAACGAGCGACAAAATTGGACAGATGACTCCAAGAAATGATTCAAGTGGATTACTCTTCACCGGATCTCTTCGAAGTGTCGTCGTCATTGTGAATACCATTAATATCAAAAACGTCACTCCCAAATATGGTATAGCAAGAATACCTTAACATACAACAAACTGAAATATGTTATTGAAAAAAAAACTTGTCCTGAAAGTATCACGGAAGAAAGTTGCTAGTTATACGGCTTCACATTACTAAACGCATCGAGAGGACAATGATTATGAAGATAAAAATGCGAAGTAAATCATATTTTTCGTTGCTTACCCTCACTCCCTCCCCTACTTTTTGCAGTAATACTGCGCGCGATCAGTGGCAGAGCTGCACCTGATGTACCTGGTCTTACAGCAATTCCCAAGAGATTTTTTCCTTCTCTCCGTATACCATTGGGAAAGCTGAGCAGGAAGTCAAGTTCAGGACTTTATGTTAAAAAACTTTTTCTTTCGATGGAAAACCCTTGGAAAAGAAGTATGGTGGCGCATGTCGGAGAGAAGGGGTGGGACAGAATATTAACTTGGACAGAAGGAGGTGGCGGATGACTCCACAACACCTGCCGTATAAATTTGACATTTTTAATGATAAATAATTAAATCAACGCAATAAGAATTTTTCAAACATTCACCTGTCCTTCGGACTTCTTCAGAAACGAGACCTTCACTGGTACAGAAGACGTGTACAAGGGGATCCTTCAGAGTAGATTGAGAATATTCAAAGACTGCCTAAATGACCTGATAATAGGATAACTTGGTTCGGATTCAAAGATTTCAGAAGCTCATGCCTTCTCCCATTTGCGCATAATCGCCACAGAGCTCTCATTGTTGTAGATTGCATGGAAGTTGATTGCAATCAGGCGAGATTCTTCGACGATCTGAGACCTGCAGAATGATTAAGTGACCCGGCTCAAAGCTATGAAAGGCTGTCTTACAGTAAGACGTCCACTTACAGATTGTTGACGGTTACCACAAAAATGTTGTTCGCCAAGTAAACATGATGGCCAAAAACGTCCATTGAGGGATATGTAAGCTTCACATGTTTCGTGCCTTTCATTTGTTGATCACGAAACATTGTAAGAAATATGCTAACCTGAAAATAATAAAGCTATAGGGGTTGACCCAAGGGGTTTGAGGTATCGATTGATTTGTTTGCCTCGGAGAGGACCCGAACACGGCTTATGCTTCCAATGCTTATGCCTCGTCCTACTTTACTTACTTTACTGATCTCTATTTCAACGATGAAGCAAAAAGATAGAAGGAAGGGGTTTAAAACCTCCTAAGAATAAAAGAGTTCTACAAACCGAGTACGTCGGCAAATTAAGCATTCACAAGCCATGTCTAAATCTTGAATGGGAGCCAATCAAAGGGGCACCTATGGTTTTGAAAAATTGAAATCGATAAAAAACTGAAATATACTGGAATTTTAAAGAACATAAAAAGCTCACCGCATCGCTGGTTTCACATTGTGTACCACAAAAATCCGAATACGAATACCATTTCCCATCATGTTCTACTTTCAGCTTGTACTGTAGAAAGTCCTCTATTTCTATTGCCTTGTCGATGTATCTGTAAAATTTAAACACTTATTTGCTTTAATTTTCCCATCTGAACTGCTTACTTTGGTCGTAGTAGATTCCCTTCATCCGCAGCTTTTAAGGCAACGACAACATGAAACGGACTGCCCAACTCTTGGAAGAATTCCCGTGCCACAGCGAACTCGTACCGAGATGGAGAGTCGGCGGCACTGAAAATATTCGTCACCATAGGAACTGGTAGAATCTGACATTTTTCCTTGGGAAAAGGATAGGGGGAGCAGCTAAAAATGCTGCGCTTCGCAAAATCGGGTCCCAGCCGGCTACCGATACTTCTCATTTCATAACTCAGATCGTGGGAGACTTACCAGGACGATAAAATCTGATTTGCCGCCCCAGTGGGGAGCTAACGCCGTTAAATTTCGATGGGTTGGGAAGAAGTCAAGGGGCATTTCGGAGAAAAAGTGATCAACGCTATAAGCAACGTCGTTTACCAGTTCGCACGACGATCGTAAGTGAGTTACTTGAAGAGTCCGAGCGAAACAGGTTGCCCAATTAGCATCGTGTTTTATCTTTAACGCTGACGACTCCTTTTGTTTCTTCGGTTCTTTCCCTTGTCCTCTTAGCGACATATCCGTAACCGACGCAAGCAATTTGTCAAGCCAATTGTGAGGTAGGTGAAAGGATGCTCAAAATAGTGGAAACTGGAGTTGTCAGCTTGGTTATCATGGCAAGGGACATCATGGCCACATGTCAGTGGTAGAGAATGATGGTCGTTTTTCACGCTTCTTTCCTTCTTACGTTAATCAGGATCTATCGTCCACTTTCACTTTTCGTCTACTATGCCATAAAAGGCGGAGGCGGAGCAGTGCCAAGTGGCGCGTTACATGCATGGTCTGGGGTCGAGTCCTAGGCCGACAAACTCTGAACCAACCAATCTTTCCATCTATCTGTATTCGTCTAGGAGAGTAAAACGCTTATTTGTACATTGACTAGCCTCCCCAAGTCATTGTTTGGGCCATATACGCGTTCAAATGCCACTGAAATTCTGAATGGGAATCGAATAAGTGGAGGCATCTTATGAAGGGATTGGTAGTATAGAGACTTCAAGGAAAAGCTTCATTTTTCTACTTTTCTTCCATACCCATGGCTTGTCACTTTTCGACATAAGTTGTCACAGTGAATGTTGTAGCTCCAGGAAAAGGTCTGAATTTTTCTAAGCCCATCTTATTCTAGCTCTATCAGTAGCTTTTCTTTGACCTCACTCCCCATTGAACTGATTCCAATTCCCTTTTGTCTGATGCCGTCATTTTACCGTTGCTATGATGAATAGAATCGCCAGAAAACAAGATCGAACTAGGCCACGGCTGAGAGGTAAAATGTGATCGTCTGAATGATTATCCATGATCCGGATGTGAAACAAAAACGAAAGCGTTGCACATAAAGTGGAGTAATGTGCTCTAATCATTCCAATCGAATGACTATAATAACAATGCCATTCTGTATAAAATCCTTGTCGGACATCAACAACATCGGCGACTCCTTCAGCTCAGTATATTAGTTCTCGGAAGAGGGCACAGTAGACAACGGATAATGAACCTTCAGACCACTAAAAAGTTCTAGTCAAAGCCGTCAGCAGTAACAGATACTCCCCCTCCGTACTCGCTGATCAACATTCAAGAAGCTACTCAGTTTGAATACTCAACAGAAAAATACCCTGAAAGCTTCCGAGTGGAAAGTGGATGCGTGGCCCAACTATGTGATCCGCTTTTGAGTAGCGAGATTTCCAATTAACGAGTTCGAGCTGGCCGCTCTCAGTTCCTGCCGAATATGCAGGATGTACCGTAAACTACTGCTGATAATTAATATCCAGGCCGATCACAAGCCGGTAGATTTAGGCCATCTTGTCTAACATTTCCCCTATAAAACCTCCTGAACAATCTTAAACACCGGAATGGGGGCTTCTTGCTCTGATTCTAGCCGCCATCCAAAAAGTCTGTGTTCTGTAGAAGAACTATGAATGTATGTAACGGGCCATTTAATATCAGCTACGGAATAAAATCACGCTCAATGGTAGCAACTTCGTGCGGCTTTCGGAGAGAACTCAAAAACATTCAGGCCGTTTCCTTTCCCTCAGTGATTTTCTGATGAGCACTCGTCTACCAAATGAAGCGAATAATATCTGGTTATGACGGATATCGGTCGAAGAAAAACCTAACATGTCATTTAAAATGGCAAATCTAGCTCAAATCTGTCAAACCGGTAGGAATCTCCAGACAGCCAGTCCCACAGAAACCAAAAAATTAGTTTTCTCTTCCCGGTGGTCATTACGCAAGCGTGGCAGATTCACAGAGGCACAGAGATATCAAAGGCTCATTTTATCGAAAAAACTCCGCCTACCGCAGGTAGCTCCGCCTTTCTAATTTGCGCTGATTCCTCGCCTGAAGAATGCGGAGGCTTTCCATAAGCTTCTAATATTGCTGTTCCTCCAGTACCCCATTTGACTAGCACATACACTTTAATTTTCAAACGCCAGAGCTTAGACACAGCAGTTACGAAAACTATCTTCAGAACCCGAAACTGAAAGGAAACAAAAGGGAGCACTATAAGTTGAAGGAGACCCACTATTACCAATCGAGGAGTGAGTAAAACAGCGTTTCCGAAGCAGCCAGTGAAACCCGAACAAGAATGCTGGGAGTCGTGTTCAAGTTGTGCATACTAAACGAAAGTCAAGGATAGGGGACCACTCGCGTCGTAGATTATTTCTAGTCGCATACAAAAAATATTGAAAATCCGAAAGAAGATGGAAAGTCTACTGGACCAGTAGCCATACTTTGGCTCTTTGGTATTCACTTCATCGAAACTGAAAGATTTTGGAATTGATCAATCCCCTTTTGGGATGCGCCCCCATTTGGCTGAACCCTGAGGGATGAAAGGCTTGGTGAATTGATCCCATACTATGCATGTGGTAGTGTGTGTCTCTTGACACCACACCACCTCCGCCCATACTCTTCAAAAAATTACAAAAATAAAACCTAAACGAAGTAAGCTACCAGAAATACTAATGGATTTCAAAACTCACCTGAAATGATCACGCACGTTGTTAACCTCCTTGAATCGTGATACTCCACCGGCCATCAAACATGCCCATATGACACTAGAATGACAGAAATGATTTTCACCGTGACTTTCTTTTCTGTCATTAGTCCCTCTTTGGGTTTTTCTTTTCTTATAAAAAAATATGCCACTCATACCAAATCTATCTAAATCAAATCTTAAGAAATTTTGTACGATTGTTTGTCGTTGCGACCACAAGCCGACTGAAGACGTAGAACTTTTCATAATTCTTTTTCTTATTGAAAAAACAATCTATACGTCTACTAAATATGCCATTGTTGAGATGATATCATCCGCTACTTTAAATCCATCACTTTAAATTGATATCTATGGAAAAGCACAAAAATTGACATTGACATTGGCTGACTTCCGGGAGTCACTATATGGGAGGCAGTAAGGAAAGGATTGCTGTTTAACGCCGAGCGATGTATCCTCCCGAAGTAAGCTACTGAAGAGTACTTCCCGAAAAGGGAATAGCCGAGAGCGAAAAGCGGTACACAATAAGCCGCACACACCGAGTTACAGTTTGATTCTGTCCATTGCCACTACTCCACATGTACATGTCCTTGTTACTGATAATTATTTTTACCGGTTCTGCTACTCGAAATGCAAAGAGGTGGGTGATAGTTCCACTTATCCTCTTACGAAATGCCTTCGCGATAACTTGGAGTAGTTCATTCGCTTTAAGATAGCCGAAGGAATATTTCGTGATCAAAAAATGGAGTTTGACGCTGNGCATGGAAAAAGAGAAATTTTGGACTGAAAATACAGCCTCGAATAATTTCGTGTACTCTAGTTAAATTCAATTTCCTTTTTGCAAACTCCTTGTCTTGCAGCTCTACATCAACTCGTTATTCAAAGAATACACAGTGTGCTACCACGTATCCGATCGTTCTAGGCCTACTCCCTTTCTTGCACCTATGGAGGGGGAATAAGCCGAAACGGTGAGTGCGCGAATCTCCTAAGTATCGCATTTATGTCCTCGAAGAGCGGTTTTAGTAGTACCCACGAAGTTCCATAAATAACATGTGAAGGGCTTACTTTAGTGCGAATGCGCTCGTCTTCACGGCGCTAAGGGGAGCAAGTTCTTTTGTGGTTAGCAGCTAGGATGTGGAGGGGTTTACGAGAGAACCGGTTTCGGTTTACTAGCTCAATGCGGATATGACGGAGAAATCTGACGCGACCTATATAAGCACAGGACCTAACGCTAAAATGTTTCAAGTCATCAATAGTATAACCCAGACTGTACTTCCATGGGTCAAAATCAGAACCAGTTAGCTCAAAAGGTAGAAAAAACTGAAAAAGGTCACTCATTCTTTGCTGAGTTCACTTTCAATTAAAAATTCTCTTCCAGCAATCACCCCCAATCAGTTCAGACAGTACTTGTACCGGCTCAAGGATTCCATTGACTTATGCAAGATGTCAGCTACTCGATTAAATACGTTCATCTAAATCCCTCATACGCAGCAAGGTGGGAGCGATTAAGGCCATCGGACCGTGTTCATGGGGTGAGGTGATGGGTGAGGTCGTCGTCAGATGGATGGTGAATGCCCATCCGTCAGAGGCTCTCCGCTCCGGTAAGCACAAAAGATCTCCCTGTATTCTTATCGTGCGATATCGTAACGCGCAAGACAACGGGCGATAACCGTGGTTGACACATTTTCAGAAACGAAACGAGCAAATTTTTGTCGATCGAATAGATGGACTATGAAAGCGAAACTTTCACTTTCATTTGAACCAGCGGTAGCTCCCATCAAATCAATTATGCATAAAATCGATTCAAAAATGTCTGATCTCAAAGGAGAAATAGCCGGTGGATGCCAAACATTTATAAACACCACACTTTTTGAAGGAGGGTCAACAATCGGTATGAAAGTCGTGTAGGCTCTCCGACGATTCAGCTCCCTGAGGCACAAAGGGTCTGGTTTGTCCTTACGGAATTCGATCGGGGAATGAGCCGTCAAACTGTGTGGTACCACAGCCGATGACATAAATTTCAGTAGAACCTATCCAGATCGACCACTCATATACAAATTTAATCCACTGTCATGCTTTTAGAGAACCCAAGCCAATCAACGTGTACTAAACGACCAGCGTACGGGCAACCAATTGGTTCGCTATGGGACGAAGAGCCTGTTATGATGTGAGGACAAAAGTTGTCTGTCTAGTGGACCGACGCGACGCTGAGTATTAAGGTGCCTCGAATAGCGTCGTCAACGAGCTTCAGACAATCGTGTCGACAGGAATAAAGATGAAATGGTCGCAATGTAATCTACAGAAACGGTACGACTCTTGCCAGGCCTACTAATTGACTCTAGCTAGTTACTCCACACAGACCTATTCTTGCGGCCACCCAGACCGATTCTTGCCAAAGCGTTAAAGGTGGAGAAGGTTGTAACGAAATCGATAAATCGATCTTCAAGCGACCCTTACCACTTCTGATTAGTCCTTACAGGTCTCTATCACCAGTGCATTTTTAGTTTAAAAGGAACTACGCTGAGGTTACCGCGAATTGAATATGCGATCTGATTGAGAAGTCCTGATCCGTCTTCAGGTTACCACCTAGAAGCTTCCTTATCCTTCAACCTCATTCCCTGCGACTACCTAATACGGGACCATCTTCTAATCACGTCTCACAATATGCGAACCAGTAAGGAGAAGGTGAGATACTATTACTAGATTTGTGCCTAACATGACTCCCATAATTCTTCTCCAGATGATCACAGCGCACATGATAGCTGGTAAATGGTGAATGGCGACAATGTGCTGGAGAAACTATTCTATTCAGAGGAACGGAAATCAAACATTCTGAACGAAACATAAGCCATTCATGTGAAAACTGATGGAAAGGATTGCATGATCAGTCTCACTCCTACAAGAATTCCTAATAATAGGATAATTGAAACATGGAAGAACAACCGGAAATATCTCATTTAGACAGGGAAAATATTGACTAAATAATGACTTTTTATTTTTTTTTCTTGACTTTTTAGTGACTTCGCTTAATATTGACTGATTGATAGGCTGCTTTCCTGAGGAGTTTAGGCATAAAACACAAACATAAACAATTGGGTCTCTCGGCAATAATCCATCCCTTGCTGGGGTGCGCCCATCACTCGAATCCCATTCAGATTCGCTATGGCGTTCGAATTGTCACATTTCCATTCAAACGCCATTGCGAGTCTGAATGGGAATCGATGCTGAACACGGAAGTGCTCGGTACAGCCCTAATTCTTCTTATGAGAGGATAATGTCAATTAACAATCCAATATCCAATAACGATTTGAGTTAATAAATTAATAAATAAATAATAATAATCAAAAAGAATCCATCACTTAAAATCGATATACCGAGGAGAATCCATGACTTTTTAGAGAAAAAAAAAGAAAATAGTTCTAGGAAAAGTTCAACGATGCTTGAATATTTAAACCTAATTTCCCAAATTCTTCACATCACTTCACATATCCTATCCGGAATGCAATCCACTTACCATACTGCAAGCCACGTTTTTGGCCAGTCGGCGATTTTCAAACCCAACCAGTAGAATATGTCGTGTGTTTTCTGCTCGACAAAAACACACAAACGCTCCATTAAAGGAGACCCTTAACCTGAATAAGGTCCTCGTTCGATTTTTGCACGACAAAAACGACCGAATTGAACATCGGGTATGGTCAATTGTCCGCGCTCTTGGGACAATTTTGGGATGAGAGAAATGGACAAGAGAAAGAGGACGATAAAGAAATAGAACATGGGAGAGAAGAACGGTATTGAGATGGGAAAAGTGAGACGAAAGCAAATGGGTTGGGCATATACTGGGCGCAATGTGAAAACGAAGCAGTTCGAAATGGGACAAAGCCAGTGAAAGGGAGACTATGAAACGACCACTGCGACGATGACGTTGGACGGCTGTGTGACTGATCCAATTCATATCATTCGAAGCTCCGCTGCTGTTCGGTAGGGGAGGTCCGTCGCAAAGCCCTCAAAAACTTCTCCAAAAGGTCGACAACTTTTTGAGTACGTCCATAACACGATTTCTTCGGAGCAACCCCCTAAGCCATCAACTTCATGCTTGATCGGAGAACATCGTTCGATTAATCTGAAGTGATGAGTGGTGGCGATTAGCCAAATTCCAGGAACTACTGAAGCCATGGGTAAGGTGAGTCATGATTGGAAGAGTTTTTAAACTTCATAGGACTTTCAATTAATCATCAAAGAAAAATTAAGCGTGAATGGGATGTAGGGTGAGGTGGGTGGCTTAACCTGACTTTTTTGAAGGATGTGGCTAATTCTAAATAAAAACTAACAACAAGGTAGGAGGACAAAGTATTAAACTCGTGAAAGAACTGAAAAAAAGAAAAGGTAAACAACAACAGCTTCCATGACCCTCCCTCTCCCATTCTAACATTCTGAAAGAGATTTCTTAGTCTCAACTAGCGCTGGCTGAAACATTCTCACCGAGGGAGGCGAAAGTTCGTATTTCTCAGGGGCTCCGACAACTGCACGCCTTTTGGGATAATTTCAAAGCAATACGGAATTAAAGTTAGTTAAAGTAATAGGACCATAGGTCAAGGGAACATGCAAAAGCATAGTCTTAGACAATTTACGGGAATACGATTCCTGTTCCTGGGAACAGTGATGAACTGACCAAATAGATTGAAGTTCTGATTCCTATACTCTCTCTACCGCCTCTCCTCTCCTTTACTGACATCCTACTATATACTGGAAGAAAGTGTGGATCATAGTGTCGTATAGGGATTCAAGGAGTTGTGCAGAGAACATTCTCACTTCATAGGTACCCCTTTCAATGAAGAAAGATTTTGAGGAAATGCTCGTTGTAAAACGAAAATCAGCAAAAGGTGTCACAAAAGCTTCAACAGCCACTGGAGACAAATGGATGACCACAAAGACATGAAGCAATGGATTCTTTTCAGAACACAGTACAGAGTAAAACTTTACGTTCGAGGAATCGATTTCCTCAAGATGACCGTAAATCATTGAGGAGGGATTGATCAACATAGACGAATGACTTGACGACGAATGAGGCGGCTGAACACATCGTCAGGTCAGCAGCGTTGACAGAGACCGGTCGGAGGGGTAAATCCCGTTCGGCAGCATCACACACACATGATGTTCGTCATATAAATGGAAGAACTCGAAGTAATTCATGTAAGGAGGTGGGAAGGGTCAATGATGCAATGGGTTGGTGAAAAAGAGTGGTAAAATGAGAAAGGATGAAGCTGTGGAAGGAAGGTTGTAAGCGAAAACGCAAGGAAATCTACGAATCACTGCTAAAGCAATCCCTGAAGAAACATTAGCCGTATGCTGTTGGTTACAAAAAGGCATTCACTGCTGACATCCGGCTCAGCGGAAACGAAGAGAATGTCGCCAGTGGTCGGATCTATGCATCTCGTTCCCGCAATGCACAGCACGACGGTTAGAGAACCTGTTCCTGAGGCTTTTCCATTTATTCGGCAACGTTGACGAGTTCCTTGCGTTCTGTTAAAAAAAAAACTGATGCTCGTCCAATGATGCACCACGACAGGATCGATTATATAGATGAATAGATAGATGGGCTTTTCTTGCAGTGGAATTCAGGTATACGCCACTCATCCTACATCCACTAAGAATTGCAGAGGCAATTGATAGCTTAATCGGCCTATACCACGATTAATGGAATATTTCGTCATCAGATAGACGAAGAGAAATCTCAGATAGACGAAGAGAAATTATTAGAAGTCGAATTCAAAGAAGTGCAAGGCTTAGCGGCTTGGCTAAGATTTCCGGACTGTGCGTGTGGTCATGGCCCCCCTCGTTACACCACCACAACACCTTCGCTGAGAGCGGAATCAACCGTAGGAACGATAACCATCGAACGAATGAGGAAACAAAATCTCGTCTTTCTAGAGTATGTACTTGCTCTAAAACGGAAAGAGTTTTGAAAGGACGATCCACAACTCTCGAGCTCGTTCTGGGAACAGCCCATTCTCTGGGCATCGTGCAAAAAACCTGCACCCGAAGAAGCTCATGGCACAGCTTACAAAGGTACGGTGGCGGAAAACAGAAAAACCGATTGGTACTGGCAGCTGCTCGCGAGACCAGTCGTGGTTCCCTCAGGTTTGATCTGGTCGGTCATCTTGAGCATGGAACCACTCCACGACTTAATACAAGTTGAAGTGCAGACTGCTCTCCCCTTAATCATTGAGAGCGCTCTATGCCCACAAGTAAATAAACATGTAAATAAGTAGCAGAGAGGGACATTAAGCAGATCAATCGAAAAATGATGTGCATGTTGAGATAGTTATGTGCTGGACGGCAATGAGTAGTCGATGGGTAGCCCAAAAAAGTATCCGGACAAGGCGATAACACTGCACGAAGGAATTAAAGGTAGGCGTTAATGATCCCGGTGACGCTTCGTAGTGGCTTGACAGATCGTCCACTACCGGCACGATCTCCCGTCCATCAGCCACCAGAACCAGCTTCAAATCTTTCACACAGTCGGGGCTAATCAGTTTATCACTGCATTCGTAGTGATGTCTCGTGGGCGATGGAATCTCACATATTTGGGATATCATCGCGAAGAAAAATCAACTGTGGGGGCAGCTGTGATAAAGGAGCGATAAAGGCCTTCGATGTTGGCATTTTCTTTCGACTTTCGGGAATACCTACAGCATTCGAATGCCCAATCAGCGAGACGACTTGGTACAGGTATGTATATCCTTCAAGGCCAAGCCAGAGTATGTAATGCAACCTCGGAGTGATGAGCATAGGCATGGTCGAATGGGATGATATGATCTGAGAGTAATGCGCTTTATTATCATCACTTACCAATACTCTCCCTCCCCAGCACCTCCGCCTGAATAAGGAAGAACAAACAGGCGATACATCGTAAATCAAACAGTTCCTATCCCTGGAGTCAGTCTCGGCTAAATGAGATATAATCGATGGGATTTTTCTCATACTCCCTCGTGGAATTCGATAAAACTTGAAATCTCGTTTCCCAAATCCTTCCATCGAAAGCATGCAAGGAATTTTTCCTGCAAGGAACACGGGACCAAACCATTTCTCACGCAGTTCATCAATTTCCTTCAGCACGACGAAAGATTTGGCTTAGGCGTACTCATTTGCGTCTAATGAAGGGAACGCTGGAATTAAGAGAGTCCACTTATGAGCATAGATCGCCTTTTTTTTGCAAAAATGTTGAGTTTCCAACTGTAATTTGAAAGCTCAGAACGGGGTAATGCAAGTATACATTGCCACCACACTTAAATCCGAAAATTTCTTCATATCAATTCAAAAATCAAATCAAAAGAAGAATTCAAATCAAGACAAGTTTCGGGAGTAAAGGAGGTGACCATAAATGGACTTT
This sequence comes from Haemonchus placei, assembly GCA_900617895.1. Lineage (NCBI taxonomy): Eukaryota > Metazoa > Nematoda > Chromadorea > Rhabditida > Trichostrongylidae > Haemonchus > Haemonchus placei. Next base: position 1,686 of record UZAF01020684.1, on the reverse strand, counting down.
ATCCATTTGGAACGGACTCATGCAAGTGGGTACATAGGACAGACTAGCCGGCTTAGCGGCTCTGAATTGCTACAAGCCATAACAGACCGGAGAAGAGTCAAATTGAGAAAGGCCTTAATATCGAAAATGAAAGTGCACTGACCATTTTCCAGACCTATCCAATGGAATTTCTTGACCCATATTTCATTGAACGATAGGTTCCAAGGACATCTGAAAGTCTGATTTTTTTCGACTTCCGCACTTGACACAATTCTCAACCTTTTCCCTGAGAATGATCGAGACCGGTAAGCTCAGAGTAGAATACAAGCTTCTGCCGATGATAAATCCAATTTAGGGGAGCGCCCATCACTTATTCGATTCCCTTTCAGAATCGTAGTAGCCTATGATGGCCTGAAAATGTTGTACATGGACTATAACGACTTGCGAGGACCAGTCAATGTACAAGTCAATGTTATTATCCTCCTAGACGAGTCTGGTACCAGTTATCGACGCGAAAGGATGAAGGGGTTCATTGAACCAGATGGATACTAATCCGGAGTTTGATCCCTTGAGTGTAGGTGGTAGCGGACCCGCATGGCATTACTACTTCGTCGCCTCAATCGAAGAAGCCAAGAAAAAATATAAAGTTGAGAAACGTTTGCAACTGGTCCTTGGCGATTATAAAATGTGTTGAATCCATATACCCAGCGCAGCTTATTGGGTAACCCACACCTGTTTATCCTCACTGGGATATGCCACCACCATCAATAATCACTTAAAACTGTGGTGAAGTTCGAATGGATAAGTTGGGTTTTCACTGTGGGACTGAGAAACTCGTACAACGAATTAATACTTCGTAGATTCGAATATGTCTAAAAATTTGCTTTAAAAGTCGCACTTTACCACGCAGGCATGGTCAAGGGAAGGAATACGCCTGGGCCAAGCAGGCTACCTATCTCTCCAAGGTACCCCACTTGACTGGTACCAGACCCGTAGGGACGGATAAATGCACTGAACTGCAAGTAAACGCGTGGCTACATACGCATGAAAATGAAGCTACGATTCAAGTGGAAGTCGAACGAATTGTTGCGTGCCAAACACAGAACATTAACGTTGATGACCCCAGATTTGAAGGTAGTTCTTGATTTATTCCAAAAAAATTCCATCCTTCCTCGAGCCCGGTAAGAGAGAAAGGCTCAAGTAATTGTAGTTGATCGGAAGTCAATTCATGGACTGGAATTCCAACAAAGCCACCATCCGACAGCTCAAGTACCGTTTCCCTCTTTCCAGGCAGATAGGTCAGTCCTACTCGCGCACCATTAGATAAGCGTGTTGTTTGTCAGTTTGTCACCAATTAATTGCGGCTTCTTCAATGTAGAAATTGGCTAAGTAGACATGATGCCTTCACGATATATTTCCATGAATCGAAGCAGTACAACTGGTTAGAAAAAAATTAATCGAGGAGAAGATTAATTTGGTGTTAGAATGATGAAAATGGGCATAGGGCCGGAACAATTCCGGTTGAGCTCATGTATGGCCATTTCTTGGAGAAGCTTGAAAACTGAAATATTTTAGGAGACGAAGCGTCAAGCTCTTCAAACCAACAATCCATCACTATTGCATAAAAAGATTATCTCGCACTTTGTCTCAAAATTACACGCGAATAAAAATGGAGCTCATTCGGAAGGGGATAAAAGGGGGAGGGTT
>UZAF01020681.1:1752-13573 GCA_900617895.1 Haemonchus placei | reverse complement strand
GGGGGGTGGGGGGGAGAGAGGGGGGGGGGGGATATGCCGACTGAGGAAAAAGTTGGTCTAAAGGGAAATCGACTCTCAGGACAGTAGGAGGGTGAACGAGCATGCCGATGGGAGTCAGCAAAGATCATGGAATTCTGGGGCCGAAGTTATGAGTTCGGCTTCAAGAGCCAGGCACAGGAAAGGGAACACGACGTGGTGTGGGATGAAAGGGACGGCGGACGTATTTTAAACAAGGGCGGAGCCGAGGGGAATAGACAAAGGAGCACGATAATCGAGGTGGTAAAGACAATCAATGAGATCTAAAAAGAGGGAACTGGTCTGGCAGTGTGAAGAATGAGACTCCATTGTTTCAGTAACAAAGTACACTTCAGCAATTCAACCCGTGAAGAAATGGATTAAGATAGCCAGTTTATGAGCATCACTCGTCCCTTCGGTAGGATAGAGATGCCCCAACCATTTCCTGATTTGCTTGCTTTTCGAGATCCCCAGTAAAAAAATTTTCTAAGGAAGAATGGAGTAGGCCTCAAATCACCCCTCAAGCCCATTAATTAAGTCAAACAAAAAGGCACTGAGAACAACCGATCAGTCCAATTTTGCTCCTCAAGTGATCGCAGTTCTTCTTCTGATTACAATGGAAACCGTCTGGATTACTTGGATTCCTGCAGGTTGCAACAATAATTAGAATCTTCGGAAAAAGATGTATTTGACGAACATGATAAGGAAATTGTGTAGAAAACTGGGAACTTTGAATACGCTGATGGATTGGAGCTGCTTTAGAAAAGTCCCCTAACCCTCGATGAAAACCTTGAGGTATTTTTAGAGTATCAGACGGAGAGCCAATTACGAAAGTGTGAAATTTGGGTAACTAATTACTTCAAAAAAAGATAAAGGTTACTGCGCTGCTGAGCCCAACTTCCTAAGCCCATAATGTGATCATTTTTCTGCGGAAAAACTTGTTATATAGATATCCTAGCTTGGGGTCTCACTCACGGAGCAGAGCACTTGGATACTGCCAGCGACTGACGAAATGGAAAAAGACAGTTACTAAACGAAAACTCCGTTTTCTTTCTCTAACAACCAGCAACGGGCTGTTTCGCGTCGCTTCCATGACAGATGGCTGCTCTTAAAAAAAGTCTCATGTAGACATAAGCTCATTACAAATCGTCTTCCTCTGCGAACCGTTTTAGCACTCAGAAAAATAGGAGTTAACTAAAAAATAAAATCGACACTCAGTGAGGAGAGAATTTGGAGAATGGCTAGCATCATTTATGAGTGTTATATCGTCTTCATGAATGTCCCTTTCGAACTAATAACTCCTTTTTGTTCAGGAGGCAATGACAACAGCCTTTGGTCATGCAGAAGGTCAAGGTGGTGAGGTTCTTCGAAGGTTTTTTCACCCCAATAAGCCTTCCCGACGTAGTTAAAGATCTTCGAACCACTCAATCTTCGAGAGCAGGTATGACAGCCAATGCGATGACCTTGCACCGGCTTAAATGGTACGACCAAGGTTAAGATGGTTTTTTTTTTCTGATGGGACGGCAGCATTCAAGGTCTTTCACTGGTCTGTGGATCTTGCTAAGACCGTCGAGAACGCTGATAGTAGGGAGACCTCCACCTTGACAGTGCGCCATGACTGTTGAGAAGTGCAGGATTTTCATTTCCTTCAGGACGTCAAGGAGTGCGCTGCTCCTAGAACGATGTACCTTCACACACGGCTCAAAGACAATCCTTAGCAGATCTATATAGAACCTTCCCATTTCCATTGTAAAGAGACTAGACTACAGCCACAGGTAAGCAGATAAGTCAACACTGCAAGCCTTTTTGCCGGTGTAACATTTGTGTACCTAAAAGGGAATCCAAGAAGCAAGAAACACAGTCCCTCAGCTCACGACGTGAAATTTGACTCCCAGCACGACCAACCCATTCCATTCCGACTTATTCGATTGCCTATTTGGCCATTCCTACACCATAGTTGACAATCCGTCTTCGATCCATTCCCACAACATTTATTTTCCTTCCTTAGCATTCTTCCTCAACTCAATTCCTACCCATACCCGAAAGTACCCGGAGTACCAGCCTGAATGGCATCTATACGGACGGTCTCCGCTTTGGACGCTCGGTTACATTCTTCCTAAACAAAAGCAAATGAAAAATTACTGCTTGCAAAAATTTGACCGCTTGCCCATGCTCACTCGAAGCTGAATACAAATAAATAAACAATAGCAAACGTATTTGAATGCAAAACTTGAAGTACTTCAAGGACCATTCTTGAAGTCGACTGACCACTTACCCATAAGAAGATCTCTAATTAAAAATTTCTACTTGAAAAGGGATCCTAATGAGCACTGCAAAGAATATGGTAGAATACAGGGCAAAATGCCTGTGACAAGCATGATGGACAGGGAGACAGCATGAACAAAGAACAGAATTCAGTATGCAAATGCGTTTAGCAAGTTCGCTCTTCACTGGAAGAACATTACTCACTGAGAAAACCATGGAACTCCTTAATAAAACTACTCCGTGTGACGATGAATAGGAGCAGGGAATAGAGCGTGGACAAAAAACTGCGTCCGCACCGATGGGAGCACTATGGGCGACTGAATGGAGGGCGAGTGTAGCAAGTCAATAAATGCGGTGTCCCGCACTCGTTGTGATCTATGAACTTCACCCTCGTTGTCCTACAAAACTTCGACATTGATATGAATTCCCATAGATTACTGTGCTGAAGAGGTGGGACATTTACCAGAGGTTTACATTCCATTAGATCAGCTTTTTAAAGTGTTCACGTTGCTTAGGACCCAAGAAGCATCCTTCAAATCAACAAATCTCTGATTCAATCCCTTCTCCCAATTTCTGTTCTCTCTTCCTCTAGTTTCCACTACACCTTTAACCGTTTTAATTATAGTTTAGAAGTGCAACTGTGACTTATTGTGAGTATAACCGGGTATTCGCTGTACGATCTATCACCTCGTAGAGAGCGTGAGCGCGAATCTGATGTTTGATCATTGAGATCAGAAATAGGTTCAGGAACTTTGGTCTACCGCGAAGTTTTAGATACCGAAACACCAGTAGTCACCGACTGATCCTGGCTGGCAGATAGCTGTAGCAAGCTGATCAAAGAATCAGAAGAATTAAAGTTGGAAAAGAGATCCATGAGAAATAAATAGTGCACCCTAGAGCAAAAAAAGAGTTACTAGGCAGTCGATGTTTCGCAGATGGAGGTGCCATGAAGAAGGTAGAATAGCTTATGAATCCAGGCTAGTAAAATGAAGAACGATTACGAAAGAGAATCTTAGTGATATGGATTCACATTAGCTGTTCCGTCATATCCTTAGGAACTTGATGCCTCTCAGGTATGCCGTGCACATGAGTTCAATCTAGAAATCGCTGGGTCACCCCCAAATAGAGAGAAATAAATAAGTAGATAATAACAAATAATAAATTCATATAGAGTCACCTGACTAGAAATATGTCATAAGTAATTAAACGAACAGTTGTTTTCTTGTTCTGTCATTCACTACAAAGCTAATGTATCCAAAACAGTGGTCACGGCCAATACCGAGGATCATTGAGGGAAAGCAGCACACGGAACATATCACTATCACTATAACATGGAAGCAGCATACAGCTGTAGAAATGCTGTCTGACCACACACTAACTAACCGACCGATAGTCTGTACTTTCCCAATTTCTAAGGACTTCTGATGACAACCATGAATGTATGTGGCTGCGCCCACGAAATCGACTTCCTTCAGAAATTGCAAGGGCGTTTGGGTGTACGTATCTTATACACAATAACCTGTGGGAGCCAGCTCCTGATGCTTCGCGCAAGTTAGTGCTTTTATGTGTTGGAAAGAGTCTGTCGTACTAAATGACCGGTCCGAAGTGATGAGAAGTTGGCTTGCCTGAGGGCGATCCTTGGACCATGCATGCGACAGTGCGCCACTCGGCACTATACCAGCTCACCTGAGCTCTGATTCCGAGAAAGCTCAGTAAATAAAAAAGAAATTTCCTATAAAGGGCTCAGTAGTTAACTATAGACAAACCAGGAACCTAATCATATATGGGATGTACGATAAGTCTTGTAGCAGAGTTTTTCTGAACTCAGTGATGAAATTCTTTCATCAAACTTTGTAACACAATAGGAAACACATTGTAAAAATTGGTTCAGCCTTAATAGAGAACACAGCAGAGATAGGACTGGCAACTCGGCATGATCGGTACCTACTTATAGAGCGCTCATGGACGGCAGTTGCTCCGAATTGTCATCATACTCCGCCCTTTCGATGTGTCATTGAACATACTGCGCCCAAGGTCATTGTTCGATCATAGAGAACTTTTAAAATATTGTACTGTTCATGCTAAGTTATCATACTCTCCATCTAACTGCTAATTATAACAAATTATACGCCTCCCGGTATCTTTTGATCGAAAACATGTTGACTAAAAACGATATTTATTGGGCACGATAAAAAAACAGAGCTTTACTGAAGTTTACAAATTAGCAATTGCGGCGCCTCGAGGTCAATGATCGTTAGACAGATTGAGATTCAGGAGCTAACTACTGTGAAACTAGTCCTAGCACTTTAGCTGGTCTCAATGGACTACCCTCAAAGGGACAATTCACGATAATTTTGCGGGATTAAGTTTTAGACGATCAATGAATCTGATAGCCCAGAGATATGAAAAAGTGGCAAAGAAAACGTGGAAATCGCCGTGTTTAGAGAAGTGTAAGACTTTAGAAAAAAAGTAACATTTTGGATTGTCGAGAATGTGACGGCAGAAGTTGCACGGAAGGGGCATTTGGACGTGCTGTTAAATGCACACGCCAGTTTCATAGTCCGCCGGCGTACCGGCGTGCCACCCGAGGTAGTGCTAGGGGGGGGGGGAGGAGGGAGGCGGACGGTCGGTCGACGCGGTCGCGTCGCGTCGCGCCCAAGCTCCTTCGAAGGGCTGAAAACAAAGAAAAACAGGACCAAAAACCATTTGTGCAAGCCCCTGTCTGTTTGAATTTGATCTCGTTTTTCGTTGTTTTCAGCCCTGCGAAGGGGCTTGGGCGCGACGCGACCGCAACGACTGACCGTCTGCCTCCATCCTCCCCCTAGCACTACCTCGGCTGGCATGCCGGCACGCCGACGCCCCTTCGGACTATGAAAGCAGCCATTGCTTGCAGCTGATTCTAGTAAGCTGCTTGCGTACAAAATGTCTGCCTTGGTGCAAATGGTGCAACTTCTACTGCTTTTACAACTTTTGAGAACTCTTGTGCCTTTTATGTGTACGTCGGCTAAGCCGGTTCTAGAGTCAGTATTTCTCCCTATCCCTCAGACTATCTTTGAGGGTCACAGGTTCATAAAAGGAAGAAATCTTAAACATCGTTTTCATCGTGAACTGTGCCGTCAAGTAGTATACGGAAGATGGACTTTAGTTCTAATTGGGAGATTTCCTTCACTCATTCGGCTGTGAAAATCTCTTGCATGATTATGTAAGCACTATTAACGATTGTGCCAATGTAATGAGGTTTCAGATACAAAGAAACGATGCCAGACTTGACAGAGCTGGAATCGTTTCTTCGTATCTGAAACATCATTACAATGGCGCATCCTAAAAAAGCAAGACAACACTGCAAAGTACGAAAATCAAAATAGCAGTCGTAGGAAAAACTGTTATAATGGTGAGAACACACATTAAATATGAGTGTGCGAAAGTTCCGACTCATCGCAGTAAACTTATCAACCAGGAATAGCTTCTCACACTTTTCCGTCGTCTTGTTTGGTTTTTTTTTGGCGTCAGACATCTCTGGATTGTGCAGGTCATCGCAAGGACATGATGTCAACCATGTATTACTACGACTTCTGCCAAAGCCCCTTCGGTGGCCTGAGCGCAATCCCATCTTTCCTAAATCCTTCATCTTTTACTTGAGGGTCTTCCGTATTCAGCCATGCCTTCATCGACGTCACCATTGTCTCATGTCCCTACACTTCTCACATCACTTGGATGTTTTGTACCTGTTTGTCTTGTGTTGCGCTTCAACGCTTTTTCCACTCATCCTCCGCGAATGCGAGCAGTACCTCCACGTTTCGAAATTAGATATTGCACGAAGATGTCTAGATATGTTCCTGATGAAAGTGTGTACTTTCAGGCATATTTCAGTGTGTCATGATCTTGCTAATTTCACTTTGACTATATGTCTTTAATGCACAATTTTAAGCGAAGTTCCCATTTCCAAGAGGGTATTAGTTCAGCCCGGTGTAACGGTGAGGGCTTAGCAGTTTGAGAGAATTACGGAAGGTCTCCCTACGAGCAACTGAGTGAATTTGCGGAGAGATGTATTTAGAACTGAAGTTCTCCATCCAGTAGCAGTATTGGATGATGACATGGCACATGGCGCTGGTCTGAACGCACCATAGCCGTGTTAATTGCACCTGACTCACACTCGTGTTCAGAGAATGAAAACAGTGAATTGAAATATGACAGATGCTCGGAAAATGAGGGTAACAGAGGAAACATGACAGGGTTTATTTGATGGCTCTGGCAGTTCTTTGCTGGATAAGAAGCAGAACCAAAATAGCGATAATAAATCGTTTTTCTCAGCAAACTTTGAAATTCGAGCTTGATTTTTATGGTGTGCTGCTTTCAGGGAACTGTATCAGTAAACATATAGGTCTGGAATAGTTAAGAAGCTGAGCTCATGTGAGTCTTTGCCATGTAAATTACGGTCATCTGTCAGGAAAACCGTAGAACTATACAATATAATAAAATTAAAATGTAAGATTTTGTACGAGAACGAAACTGCTACTAGTGATTGCACATGGCATGTAACAGTTGCTTCTGGCTGAGATTTGCTTCCCCATGCTTCCAGAAACTTTCAAGCCATGGAGAGAGCTCTCAAAACAATGTCCTCTAACGGAAAAAATGAAAATAGTGAGTAGTACCGAGAAAAAGGTGGTACGTGGAAAAAAATCGAGTCAAGGGGAAAAAGCATAAGCATAAAAGTCAACTACTGCTCGCTGGGAATGGCTCGAATTCAAAGTCTGGCGAAGATTGTCGGGCGGTCGGCCTGCAATTTTGGAATGACCTGTTTGTTAGCAATACTAGTCCGTATGTAGTAAAAAGAGGAATGTGTTTAGTTTGTCGAGCGGTGCACAGCAACACAGCATCGGAAAGAATGGCGCTACGAAAAAGTAAACTCATGCAGAGATACTCTCCACATGCAGCGGCCCTCACCATTGATCGATCCGCTATTATGAAAGTTTTTTTGAAAGTGGTCCGTCTGCAAGCAAATCACTCAGCTCACTTCAAATGTTATAAGGTAAGATTGTATTGTGTTTTGTGAAAATAAATGTATTTTTAGAGAGATATGTACGTTTTGACACAAGCTCTCAAATGATCTACAACAATTTATTCTCAACTACTCAGCTTCGATCTCTTTCTTATTCATCGATCTCGACTGAGCATCCAGAATGAATTTTGAATTTTCTTGATGAGACCGAGGCTGTTCTTTTTGAAATGTAGAGCCGCAACTGAGCAGTACTTTGCGGAATTAGGTCTTTTCCTTTACGAAGTCCATTTGACCCTCCATTATACTATAAAAGTGGAGCATTCTCGTTCTGTCGAATTGCGAGGCCATCTTGGTAGTTGTTGAGGAAGTATTGAAAAGCGAATATATCATAAAAAATATAATGTCTCGACGTTGATCAAGCTCGTTTGTGGTATGGTCCCCGCATTTGACTTCCATTCAGAGCGGCGTTTTGAATGCTTGTGGTGTTTTAGTGACATGACATGCAATGGCCAGCCAATGTAAAGTCGATGCTTCTATCTTTTCAGGCGGAGCCACTTGGTATTACTACACCTTTGTATTCAGGTAACATTATATTGTCAGAATTCGATAAAAAATAGCGAGGGCTTCATAGCGCTTCCATAAAGATTTATCCGTTTTATAGGGGTTTAAGCTTTATGCAGCAAATGGCAGAAAGTAATTATAGATTGAACAATGCAAAAATTCTATTTGTGTTTGGAAACAAGCGAATTATACTGCTCTGCTTATTAGCTATACACAATGTGTACGAATGTAGTACTGTGATAGAATTACTATGAACAATTTGACAATGAAAACTTTTCAAAAAGCAATTAAGTTTTCAAAAAATCAAAAGAATTCCCAGCTACAGTTGCGTCTTCTGCCCAAGGCGACAGCTGCTCAGTAGTTGGTGCAGAGTTGGTACTGTCCATTCAAAAAGTGCTAACAGTACTGAACTTCTATAGAAGGCTTGGTAGAATGGTAATGATGTGTAGAAAAGTTTTCAAGATTTCCTAATTACTTTAAAATAGAGTTACCGCTGATCGTTAGTTATCAAAAACGGATTCTCTTTACTATTCAAAAAATCACTCAGAAGATGGTATCGGGGCGGTTCTCGATATATTTCTTCAGTTCTGGAATGGAACGTATCTTCTCTACATGTTCTTTCACCTGAAAGAAGTATCTGGCTCAGTATATTTCTGAAAAATCAACTTCTGTTTTTTTCAATCCTGTTCGGCCACGTGAGTACGTTTTAGGATTACTATATTCAGGTACTATAGTACCGTAATCATTACCACTGGGAAGCCGTCATAGAGATTTGGAAACTTTTTATTCCAAGTGGCTGTCTCCGCTAAGTACAGATCAGCCCACGTCAACGAGTCTCCAACAAGGTATCCTGAAAATACAGAAAAGCTTTTAAAAACGTATAGTTTGCCCTAGTCAGTTCATTGATGGTACAAATTGTTTCCATGAAAAACATCACAGTTCAAACATTTCTTATTTGTAATAGCCATTAGTAACTAACTTTTTCCACTGTCCTCTACGTAGCTCATACAGTAGGCGTGGCTTTTAAAAGTGATATATCAGATTGGGCCATTGGAGTAAAGCTCTGGTCCATAACCCCACACAAGCGCCGGCCCGGAGAGTTAGCTACATTGCGTTACATTATTTTTGCAAAATCTCTTTCAACCGAAAAGGAGTTGAGTGAAAGGACAAGTTTCACCTGGGCAACATCTGAAAACAGCTGGGGTTCAGGAAAAAGATGTGATTTGAAAGTTTAGTAAAGATAAATCCGCCTATCCCCCTTCGATAATGCTCTTGTTCGATCATTGTTCAATTTCTATTACTGAAGTGCTTATCCCGTTCTGGGGCAAGGCCAAATGTAAAGAGGAATAATTTTCCCTCTGAGATTCGAGTCGTTCCCAATATGTGAAGTGAAGCAGCCGTTTTCACAAAACCTCACTTTTAGCTTCAAAAGCATCTTATACATTTCTGTGTGACTGTGTGAACAGCAATAAAAACCGGGTTGTGGCATCTCATTGCACGCAGACAAGACGCTCACCTAACGGATTGTTTTTGAGAATATTTGTCATGAATGTAAATCGTTTTTCATGGGCTGGGACAATGTTCCTCTCCAAGGCAGCCTGGAACAATGTCTTAGTCACTTGCCTGAAGCAAGTCAGTCATCACTCGACCCACCAAATCGCCTTTCTCAAATCCTAGCAACGTCCTGATATAAGGTCGAATTTCGTTGTAGAAGAAATCCTTGAATTGGTCACCAATGGAATCGACCCAAGCTTCTTCCCATGCGTTTTTACCAGCGTAACCTCAAACGGATATAAGATTAAAAATATTCTTTCTGGTCCCTCGAAAGATTTATAGTCCTACAAAATTGTTTGGCCAAATAGCGAACAATGGCGAATGACTGACAGAGCTGCTTTCCATCAATGTCCAGCACCGGAAGTTGACCAAACGGCATATCTGTATGGTTTAAATACTCAATAGTCGTGATGAAGCGTACGACCTTGGTTGGTGCAAGCAAGGCAAGGATCAGCACGGATAATAACTTACTACTAGATACTATAACATCAGCAGAGCAGAGCGGAAGCGATAACGCTTTCGTAATAAATCGCAACATTGATGATTCGATGGATTCCCACCCTTTGCTTTAAAACATTTCTTAAATTGGCAATGCCACTAACCTTCCTTGAGCTTCGGCCAGTCGTCAAACGTAACCCGCACGTCTTCAAAATCTTCTCCTGCCACGACGAACAACTTGAAATGGATTTTCTACAGGACTAGGAAACTTTCTAATGTTCTTATGAAGTTTGTTTGGCAAAAACTATCTCGGAAAGTTACCTGACGAATAANCCCGTTTCAGCAGGCCCACGTCCATCAAAGTACGTCAACTTGTAGTTAATCATTATGAAATGAAGGGAGTTTATAAGTTGCTAATAAATGTGCTTTGGGGAGGCATTATTTGCAGCAGCAACGTTATTCAAACTCACATCGGAGTCAGACGATGCTCAGCTTGAGTGAAAACACGTTTTTGAAAAGAAGAAAAAGTTCTTAAAACTCCACTTTTCTACCAGACCCCTGTGATCCCTAGGAGGCAAGAAATATACCCATGAGGATGAACTTGCTTCTATGATGTTCTTGAAGTCCAATGAAGGCTAAGACGCTTCGACTGGTAGGGTCTGATAACATGTAACACATGCAGGTTTCAGTAATCGAATCCATAGGAATCAAATTCTGTACCGAAACCCATCCAGGCTGGCCGAATCATCAAGATCATTGGCACCACTTAATTATTGATAGGACAATTCGAGGAGTTAAAATGGGACTCGTGGATCAGTCACACCCTAAATTTACTCGTTAAAATACCATGCGTCGCAGTTGAACGAGAGGATACTTTCCAAAATAGGTTCGGCCAATTCTTTATTCAAAATCTCCGCAGCCTCGGTGGTTTTTCTTTGTCAAGCGCTCTCTTTGCCTTTTTGTACGTCGTTCCCATCTACTGTAAGTCATCTACATCTGCAGAGCGAGGGATGAGCTAATCAAGCTCAGCGACTGAGCCTTGATATGACGAACACCTTACTGTTTTAATCTTCAATGACTTAAATCAGTTCATCTTCTAGTAGTTCACTTGAGGCGTTGAAAAGCCTAACCGCTGAATTCTGAGAGCTATTCACTCCTAGGCCAACTATGACCTTTAACCCATTGGCGACCACGCCTTTTACATTGTCCTCACATTAGCTTTCAACTTCTCTTATAACTGTAACTAGAAATGATTGATCACTGGACCACGGTGCCTCAAGATTCTCTAGAAGGTTGTGAGCTAAGCTGATACTTGAAAACTTGAAAAAAATTATAAGAACACTTGATAAATAACATCAATACTACAGGGGCACATATGGTGTGGCCCGCAAGTGGGCCACGGGGTCGTCAATGGGTTAAATCAAGCTGGAGATGTTCTTTGTAACTTGTGTTGTTCCAAGCGATGAAGGGACCAGACAAACCAGAAACGATGTGAGCAGAAGTCAAACAGCAGTCGAAGTCGTGGCAATCAACGCGATCAACGAAAAACTTGTAGAAGTATGATGATCGCTATGAACAGCGCACTCAATGTTTGTCATCCTTGTCGGGCGTCAAGGTTTCACAATGGAACACACCTAGTTGATGGACGGGCTGAACTATGACCGATAGCGATGTCGGCAAGGTTACTGCGCGACAATCCCTGCCATTTCCATTAGGGAACAGTTGATTCCACAAAAAGCATCCGAGTCATTAATGGGAGTTTTTGTGTTGTGTCCTCAGTTTTCCCGCCCTGAAGGAGGTAACGAGTCTTATCGTGTCAATAGTAAACAGTAATAAACCTATGAAAAGGATAAATTTCTCTGTCGTAGACCACCCCCAAGGAAGATGGACGAAGACGACGGACCATTCTTGAAGAATCTTCGAGAAGCGCCCACGTTTGACTTCCACCACAAATCGTCGTGGCGTTTTGAGCTTCGTTCGTTTGTAGCT
>UZAF01020679.1:0-16761 GCA_900617895.1 Haemonchus placei | reverse complement strand
AGGCCAGTTTAGCCTGAACGGAGTTCGATCCCGTATCTGACATCCGCAAAATAATACCCGTCGGAACCCCCTGTCCATCTATTATAGGGCGTTGCTGGGAATGTTAGGTATCTACTTTGCTGTGAGCTGGTTGAAGAGGTTCCGACGGTATTATTACTACGGATGTTTAGAATGTTGGAAATGGAATCGTACTCCGTTTGGGCTAACCTGGCCTGGGATATTTGAATCAATAACTTGCTCTAGGGCTGGTCTTTGTAAATCCTTATTTAAGTTCAGTTCGGGTGGATTCCGTACCAAATGTCGAGTACATGGCGCATTACAGAGCGCGATTGATCCAAATTTAGGGTTTTCGTCAAGGCATTATCCAATAATGAACCCACTTTTGCGATCTGGGGGATCCCATGACCTTATAGGTTTTCTCCGTTTCATCGGAGTCGTTGAAGAAGTCGAAGTCGTAGTTTCGATGTTCATAGCAGATACGGAGTCCTCTAAAGTGACCAGTCCTCGTCCTCGATATGCCCTATTTAGGCACATCCGTTGTAATGCCTTTTTCTATAGAAAAAAAAGGTTTTTTTAATGGACCGTTTTCAAATAAGGACTTACTTAAGGCTTACCGAAAGCTGAGCGAATACCGGCAAAAAGATAACATTTTGTGAAGAATCAACCGAGCGTTTTATTCGATTGCTAGCATGGACTTGTTCCTGAGCAGTTATTTCAATAGTTTCATGTAATGAATTGGTTACAATGATTTGAAATTATACACAAGAAAAGAGAGCTAAAGATTTGTGGGATGGCTCGTGAAATTACGAACTATTGGGCTTCAGAGGCAGGTCGCCTGCTTACAACATTGTGGATGAGGTCAGATGGGTTTTTTCGTTCTTAGAGATTTGCTAGATTTCTCAATGGGAATGGTGCAGGTGTGGGGAGGATTTCGAGGGTGCTTTCAGGCCTGCCATGCTTAAAGGCACAGTTTGATGGAAATATTTAATTAATAATTAATATTTATATTTATTTATTTATTCTTCCCTAGCATAAGCCTGTGACTCACAAGGATAGCACAAGGGACGCTGTCGGATGGAACAAAGGCTTAGATAGGGCGTAAAATGGGCCTCTATCCTGGCTTGGTAGACGTTTACATTTGAAGGAAGACGAGACGGGCGTTCAAGGAGTTGTAGAGGCTGCGGAACTTGCGCTATTCGCATCGGGACACACCATTGCACGCAGGAAGCTTACTGTAGCCGGCTGTATGCAGTGACACATAAAAATTGGACAACTCGTCTAGAAACCCGTTCCATGCAACTTCTGTTGTCACATTCTAGTCCAACCCCTAATTTTACTATTTTTTTGAACCCTGATATTTCTTTAAAAAAGGCAATTTTCACCTTTTCTTTACCACGTTTGCAGTATTTTAGACTATCATTTCCATTATTCGTCTAAATTATGTATATAAAATTATCGTAAACGTGCGTTTAATAGCATAAATTGTAAAGTTAAACAGTCACAAATTCAAAGCTTAATTGAAACCTCTAGATTTTTTATTTATAGCTTTCTTTAGTTATTTTTTATTTCACCTCTACTACCTGGAGGTTTGTGATAGTTGTCCGCTGAAAGACAATAACGACTGCAAAGATGGTAACAGTCATCCACGGGATGGCAGTTTTCCACATTTGTCTCCTTTCGATTGAGCTCTCAATGCATTTGAACCTGTAACTATTAGAAAAGCCAAGAGTTCGTGGGTGAAAAGAGGTAGATGTAAATCAGGAATAGAACTCGAATAGAAAGGACATGGCTTAGGGCAGCGATAGTAGTGACCAGAATCTTTAACGTCAAGGCTTTTAAGGCGACTTAGTGGCCAGGAGGAGAACAAGTGCAGCCCATCGTATTCTTTTTCTTTTAACAATATNGAACCTGTAACTATTAGAAAAGCCAAGAGTTCGTGGGTGAAAAGAGGTAGATGTAAATCAGGAATAGAACTCGAATAGAAAGGACATGGCTGTGGTTAGCGATATAGTGACCAGAATCTTTGACGTCAAGGCTTTTAAGGCGACTTAGTGGCCAGGAGGAGAACAAGTGCAGCCCATCGTATTCTTTTTCTTTTAACAATATCCTTGAACTCGATTAAAAGCAATCCACGAAATAAGCTTGGATAAGGCTATTGTGGGAGACGCGCTATTGCAGTTTGCCGGTTCTTAGAACTGGCCTAATAAAGTCTCTCCAGTTCTGATGAAGTTGTTGGAATGTTCGAATACCAATCTGAAACAGGCAGAGGAACGGCTCCATAAATTACCGAGCAGTCAAGTTTCGGACATACTGAACTATTGTGACTATGGCTGTTGACGCTGTTTGAACGATTTCTGCCGACTTCTTGTATCGACTCTAAGAAATTCGTTCAAGGAACAGATCTGTCGAATGGATGATAAAGGATAAAGACTTGGGAGTTATTCGATCTGTTTTCTGGGATGCCCCCACCTCTCCCTCGCTTTCCTCGACTTCCATTCAGGATCGTATTGGCGTATATGGCCTGTGTAATGACTTGCGGTGGTTAGCCCTTGAGAGCAAGTCTGTGATTTTATTCTTCCAGACAAGCCTGGTACCAATTAGCCGACCTTGAAGAGAAGAAGGCTTGCTTGGCTCGGGCAAGTACCAATCCGGGATTTGATCCCCAGGCCACAGATATATCCTATCGGGATATCTCATGGACCATTTCATCGCGAAATGTGCCTTTGAGGCCGCATCAGGCATGGAAGCGACTCACAGACTCTGGGTGTAGCAGGGATTGTTTCGGAGAGATTTGGGAAAAACTAGCACTCATTCCGAGTATTGGCACTTCCGGTTCGTAGTTTTACCCGATTCATCGTGCTGTAGCGTCAATCTTCTGGAAGAGATTTATACCAAACTGTCCAGCTTTCTTTCGTTTCTTCATTCACTGATCCTCCAACAAAATGGTCGTCTGAGCTAGTCTTGAAATAATATCTTCAAATTCTGATTCCAGAACCTATGACGGTCATTTCCTTTGTTAAACGGGTGCTTCAAGAAGGACTCATGGGAGAGGCCAAATTGGTGCTTAATAAGCACTCCTCAGTGCTTTTCGTAGGGCTTTCTTCAAGTTTTCCATGGGAACAGAGCCATTAGGGTATTAATGCCTATTAAAAAAAGTTTGGGAAGCAAAAGAGTTTGATGATACGAGGCATTTGAATTGACGAGGGAAGATATCACCATTGCGTCGAATGATGCCTGATCTGCAGGGCTTGAGTAGTCGCTTATCGACTCACTCGAAAGAAGTAATTGGATTCAAGCAAGTTGCAGTCAAAGGAAATTAGGACATATCGGAAAAAATTAACAATGAGATGGAAATCGGAACTCGGAGCTGGAGTTGGGCACTTTTGATATTGAAGTCAGTAGCTCTTTGAGTCGCTCCACTTTCTGAATTCGGCTTTCTTCAATCACGATAGCGAGCTCCGGTAAGTTAGCGGATGTGCTCACATGGTGAGTACCGAGCAGCTGGATCGAAATTTCTTTGCAAATTTCGAAAAATTTTTCCCATAGGGCACTTCAAAAAAGCACTTTTCTTTAGAAGTTGCGAGTTATGAACCTTGTGTGCTAGTTTGGAGTGCATCAAGGTTAAATTTCTTGCTAGGGCGAACGCTTGCGTGGCTATCCTACACCTGACTATGGCGTGGTCATTTCGACCCTATTAAATCCCGTACGGACTCCAGCACTAATTCTGCTGGTAACGGGAACCGCTATAGCCATTTGGTTTTAATTTCGGATTCCATACAGCACTTCCCCTCCTCTTCGAGTTTTCTACAAGTGCGCGATCAATCATACAGCCGATCACATAACATTCTGAATGCCTCTTCTTCGGCTTCAAGATATAAGTCGCTTTGTGCTTGCTGCTCCAGTGCGTGTCTACGTGGACTTGAACCCCATATGGATAGGCATGGTCATGCTGTTTTCACGTCGTCAAGCTTCACGGGTCAAATTGGACCGCCTGCAGCCGAAGCTGCCCGCAATATCTACCAATGTTCGGGAGAAGATTCAGTCTGAAGGAACCGTACAGCACTGGTTCTCAAAGTTGCCTCCTGAGGTGAAAGCCTTCAAGATCAGCCTGTTCGCGATCACGAGTCGTCGCTGGACAACGAACATCTAAGAGCTGCTGTAGAAGCAAACCCAACAAGCAACACTAGAATGATGGGGGAAGAACTGGGAGTGGGCGTGCAAGAGTAGCAAGGGATTTGAAGTAAATTGGGAACGTCCGCAATATACAGATATTTTTGCGACAACCCATTATTTGAGGTCCGGCGTCATTGTTTGGAGCTTCTGAAGGCAAAAGCAACTTGAGAATCCACTCGACCAAGTACCGGTGCTGTCTTCGTGTCATCATCAACCGATCACTAGCGTTCAGACGAGTAATTTCTGGAGTGGCTTTCACCTCCCAGTTCCTGGGGAAGACTAATGGGCTGAATTGCTAATTGGAACTTCTGCAGGAAGGTTGTCAATAGTGGGTATCATAGAAGTCTGAAATTGGGCCTTTTCCTATCAATGTTCCCTGACCCTTGCGACCAAGAAGCCTCTGAGTGGTGTGAGATAAGGAGCACAAACATTAGTTCATGAATGAGTGATGTAATGGTTGTAATAGAGTGCTAAAAATGAATAGAGAGTTAAAAGCTTGTCGTCGAGTATAATTAGAAGGCGACCATGTATGGGGCTTTTGTGGTTTCGAGAGGAATTTGTCCCTTCTGACTCATTACGCGAATGTAGTAAAACTGGAGTAGCAGCTCTCGACTTTCTCATTATGGAAGTCGAGAGCTGCTACTTCAGTTTTATTCTCATTTCTCGTCTTTTTCTCATTTCTCATTCAGGAATTTAAACAAATGGTGTGACNTTTTTTTGAATTCCTAATCACAAGAGTTCAATTTACAATTGAAATATTCGCAAAATTGAGCATCGCACTGATCAATGTTAAATTTACTCGAAGGCGCTTCTTGTTTGTCTTTCATTCGACGCGCTACACTAGGGCTGTGGTCGAGACGAATGAAATTTTATTCACTTAAATTTTGAAAGTTATATTCGATAGATTTTTCTATTGAATGACTCTTTCAAGAAAAAAAAGATAGTTTTTTGTTTCAACAGGATGGGCGGAGATGGAGTAAAGGCAGGTGGCGCATTACCATACATGCATGGTCAGGGGTTCGCAACCCGAATCGATATCCGCCTAGCCAACTAAGCCTTCCATCCCTCCGGGGTCAGTTAATTAGTACCAGACTCGTTTGGGAGTATAAATGCATGACTTGTACTTTGGCTAACCACCGCATTTCATTGTATAGGCCACAGATTCAAAACGCTTTTTTAATTCTAAACTATGTTGAAGGTGGAGACCGCCCCGAATTAAACAGTGGTTACATTCCTCGGCGAGTCGGTGCCAAGGTCGTCTGGTCGGATTAGAGCCTTGGCTGTTCTCCATAGATCGTAACATAGGTCCCTACGATTATGAATAGAAGTCGAATACATCTGGGTCTTTCAAGTAGAGTTGATCATTGACACAAACTTAACCTTCCACTGTTCCGGGAATGAGGAAGAACGACAAAACTGTGTTTGCTCGGGTTTTGTAAATAGATGAATACATTTAAAAAGAGCTGAAAATGCTTATATATTCCATAACCAACGACCTTATTTATTTATTTGCCTACTTGTTTAGTCATTCAATTATTCATTCACGGGTCTTGTGACGCACTAACACGGGTCGCTGAGTTATGCGGGAGGCTGATCACTGATATAGCAAATAAATGACTGAGGAAGAAGAGCAGGAAGGCGGTACAATGAAATTTTGAAGCCAAGAGTGAGGATCCGGGAGGAGACAAAATTCCCTTCGAAGAGAAGGAAGTTGTAAGGGGAACAAACAGAGTGTGAAAGAATAGGGGAATCGAGTGGAATAGAATGACTCCTTCGAGGAAAAGATCCGTTAATAAGCTGTCGTATCTAGAGGCAAGGGAGCTGATGGTTTGGAACATTATCGCCATTCACAGCGGCACGGCAACTCTGCCCTTGATGACATCTATGGGATGTTCGCCAAAGTGGTCTATTCATGATATGATGACATAATTGGTTGAATTGGAGAGCAAACTTGGAAATAATCGAAGTGGCCATAAAAAGGCCACATGCGATGACGCTGCTCAGTGGCTGCTCCATAACAGTGCTGCTATGATGGTGTGGTGCAGTAGACTGGGTCGAAGTCGGCCTCCTAGGCGGGGAACCAGATTAAGTTAGTTTTAAAGTTCTAATTAGGCATATAATGTAAAAAAGAAGAATGTCTAGTGTCTTCAAGAACTAATTGTTAGTGGGATTGTATGTTCCATTTTCCAATTCCACTTTTTATTTCCAGTCCTTAAATCCGGTTGTGATTTCTTCCTTACTGTTTGTTCAGACTGCTCTTCTGTAATAGATACGTTCTTTTCTCGAACTTATCAACCATCAGTCTGTAAAGAAGAACTGAAAAGCTGTAAGGTAGTGGGCCATGACCGATCTAACTTCCCGTCTCCCCTTTCTTGTGATGAAGAAGAAATACTTGCGATGATGATATTTCACTGATTGTTCATCGTGATGAGTTTTTGAATTAGTAAGCCTTGGATGTGTGGTACGCACGGTTACTTNGGGGGGGGGGGGGGGGGGGGGGCGTCTCTTACCTGTACATTGACTTCTTGGCGCCATCAGCTAATGTAGAGACATTTTTGTCATTGGAGAGAAGTACTTCGACAATTGAACAGTTTTGAAGAAGTATCCGAATCGCTTCGAGTTTTGATCTGTAATCATGATTTTGAAGGAAGTTTCATTTTTCAGTGGCCGCTTTCATAGTCCGCCGGCGTGCGTGCCGGCGTGCCGACATGCCGAGGCAGTGCTAGGGGGGAGGAGGGAGGCATACGGTCGGTTAGCCCCTTCAAAGGGCTGTAAACAAAGGGAGACAAGATCAAAAACCATTCGCACAAGACCCTGGTTGTTCGGTTTTTGATCGTGTTCTCCTTTGTTTTCAGCCCTTCGAAGGGGCTGACCGACCGTCTGCATCCCTCCTCCCCCCTAGCACTGCCTCGGCACGCCGGCATGCCGACATGCACGCCGGCGGACTATGAAAGCAGCCACTAGCCTCTCTTTCCCACCTTCATAGCCCATTGTAACAAGGTTGTCGTGAATTGAAATGAGAGATGAAAGTCGGAGCGATCACGTTTGCAACCGTGAAAAGGTATGAGAAGTGTGATGGGAGCTTCATAATGTTGTGTTAGAACACTCACACAGCAGTAACTGAGCACATTGAGCATATGTAGGTGTAAATAAGCCAACGAATGGCGAAAGTGGTATAGTCACCATCACACACGCATGGCCATGGGTTCGAATCCCGCATTCATATCCGCCTGGGCAGGCAAGCCTTCCACCATCTAAGGTCGTTTGATCGGTACCAGACTAAAAGGACTGGGTTATACATTGGCTGGCCAGTGCAATTCATTGCATAGGCCACATACGCATTCAAAGCGCCTTTATGGCTTTGATGGAGATTGAATGCAGGGCGCATCTCTCTGATGGCTTGATCGACGCTCAAAAACTTTATGCCCTATCCTTTGAGCAGACGAAGGAGACTATATAACCTTATGTTAATCATTACCTTTTGCACTTTAAATGTACCGAATCTTTCCCGTTCCGTTCCCTTTTCTCCCGAAGTTTTTCCGCGATCCTCTGGTACAATTTCTAAATAAGAAGGTAGAAAAAGAACTGAACTAGCAATAGTCGTTCTACTTTCTGGAACTTTTTGCTGCGAAAGAGATGGACAATTGGTTCCGTTCTCAAGACCTCCCCCGTTCATTCTTCCCCTTCGTCATAATCCATTCCCCGCTTCTTGTTTCTAAGCGAAGACAAGGATGCTTCCATTCGTGGATACGTTTTTTGTGAATATATTGCCAGTCTAGTGGCTCTCCAGCTATTTTCAGCAAAGAAATTTAGTTAAAGGACGCAGTGACTGAAGAAACTAATGAAGTATTGTGTTTTGCTGAAGGGGGCATACGGTAATTCAATTGTTCAATGCATGTGTCTGATCAAGAAAGCTGTTCTTGTCTGATAAGTAATAGTCTTTAAAAGTCTTTAAATGGCATTAATCAATCCCATCATGCGGATGCGCCCCGCATTGATCTCCATTGAGAATTGTAGTGGCGTATTGAATGCGAATGTGGCCTATACAATTACTTGGGGTGGCCAGCCGATGTACAAGTCAGTGTTTTTATCCTCTCAGGTCTGGTACCAGTTAATCCATCCCTGAGGAATGGAAGACTTTGTAGGCATAGGCGGATATCGGTCTATGATTTGAAACAGTGACCAGGCCTGTGTGATAGTGCTCCACTTGGCACTACACCACCTCTGCTCCATTCTAGTAAGGAGTGTAGTTGAAATTCTTCGGCCGTACAAATTCTTTAGCTGCAGTCACACAGTGCGCGAAATATCTGCCACACGTGTGCCTGCATCCGTAAGAATTCGGGTAGAAAGTCCTCCATCTTATCTCCCATCTGAGTAGGGTATCACATATCATGAATTACCCAGATAAGAAATCAGGGAGAGATTCTTCGATTACATCGAAATTTGAGAACCTGTTGAGGAGCAGGTTAGACTGATTGGGAGATGATTAGCGCAAATCGCTTTGTATTAGTTGATCCCGTTCTGAGATACGCCAAGTGGTTTCTCGCTTCGGCTCTAGTTAGTACCTACCAGGTTTCCACCTCGAAAACATGAAGGTTTCACGCTACTATATGGTTGGCGAGTTCTGGGCAAAACGCTTACAGCTAAACGGTTCAAAGCTGATAGTGGCCGACCGGCTCAACATGTTGTACCTCTGAGTACTGATAAGCTATGGCATGAAAACCAGTAGGAAGGCGAAGAAAGCGGGTTCTCGGTAGTTTAAGGGATAAAGCACTGTACCCGGAAAGCACAGGTACGGGTTCGAGCCCTGTCCGAGGCCGAAGTTTTGCNTATATGGTTGGCGAGTTCTGGGCAAAACGCTTACAGCTAAACGGTTCAAAGCTGATAGTGGCCGACCGGCTCAACATGTTGTACCTGTGAGTACTGATAAGCTATGGCATGAAAGCCAGTAAGAAGGCGAAGTAAGCGGGTTCTCGGTAGTTTAAGGGATAAAGCACTGTACCCGGAAAGCACAGGTACGGGTTCGAGCCCTGTCCGAGGCCGAAGTTTTGCCCACAAATCGCCATCCTTGTGAAACTTCCGAACCGCTTACTGCGACGAAATAACAGCAATTGACAAGAAGATCAGTCCAAGGCTTGGACTGATCTTCTTGTCAATCTTCTTAACAATTGCTGTTATCTAATTTAGCGCGGCGATTTAATCCTCGAACCAAGGGTTTTGTAGAGCTGGTACTGGCTCATCATGACCCCTCTTGTGAAGTATACAACTACAACTGCGATCTTTCCATTCTTTCAAGTACGCCTGTTTGGTTGTTTTTTGATCTATTCATCTTTGTTGTTGAATCCAGGGTAACAGTGGATAATTGGCCTTATTAATTTCTCAGAACTGTTTGAAATAAGTGTTTACAGTTTTGATGCGTTGTAAATTGCCTTCAGCTCCCCAGACACTAATAACTAGTACTTTGTTTTGTCATACGCCTATGTATTTTCGGAAAATTGTAGGAAAAACAGATTTGTGGTCCACGGAAACCATGCTGATTTCTCAATTGAATTTTTCTGGACGTTGTTCTATGAGCTGATCAGATTACTTTATAAGACATTGCTTCGGCAGACATGATACGTGGATGAAATCTCGCCGATAGGTCAATCAAGCTATTCAAGCTTTTTAGAAAGGATCAATTGGCAGAGGATTCATCTGAAATCAGAAGAACATGGTCTATGTCTAGCTGGCCTCTTAAGCTTAGCGAAGACCTATTGTTAGAAGCAGCCATTTGTGGTGCAACATATTCTTTCGGATATATTTCTCAACACTTATCCGAAGTCCGTCAGTTGAGTTAGAGGAATTGTTCTCTGAAAAGAGTTGAAGGAGTTTTCTCCACGACTGAGGTGAGAGCCAAAACGAATAACTTCATCTCCGGAGATTAGCTGGAGTAGAGAATGCGGGGAGTTGGCCCAATAATTAAGAAATTGGGTTTGCGGAATTTTAAACTTTCCACCAGATATTCCAGTACTTTAACCCTACAACAGTTTACTCTGTGGTGAGGTTAAAGTAGTTTTTTTTCGCCTACAAAGTTTATTCGTCATTAGCTGCTGCTAAACATTTTGTCGATGGGGCAGCCAGATTAAAGTCATTGGGTTTGATTGACATTTCGAGAGAAAGGTAAAATTCGCGATTGAACCATTCACCGTGGAAGGTGATGTAAGCTTTTTGCATCCCCTATCCTGGTTGCAAGCGGTGATGTATTCATGATGTTCGACTTTGTTGAATCTTGACATAGCGTAGATGACTTCAATTTACTTAGTTACAGCTACAGGGGGATTACAAACTTATATGATTAAGATTTTGGCCTAGGGCGGAGGTGGTGTAGTGGCAAGTGGTGCACTATCTCACACGTAGGATCAGGGGTTCAAATCCCGGATCGATACCCGCCTAGGCCAACAAAGCTTCCATCCCTCCGGAGTCGGTTAATTGGTGCCAGATCGTCTGGGAGGATAAAAGCACTGACTTGTACATCGGCTGGCCACCGCAAGTCATTGTATAGGCCACATACGCACTCATTACGCCACTACGATTCTGAATGGAAGTCGAGTGCGGGGCGCATCCCTTAGACGGGATTGATTAACGCCAAAAACTTTGAAACTTTTAAACTTTAAGATTTTAGACTTGCTGTTTCCGTCAAAGCCTGGAGAACAGAAATACCTAAAATTACCCTTTCTGAAACATCAATCCCACATCTTAGGGGGTGAATCTGAAAAACCTTTAGTTTACGGACTCAGATAAAAACAACAAGGCCGAATTTTGACGGGCTGAAGAGGTTCAAAAAAAGAGTTGCTATAGTTGATAGTATTTCGCACGCAATGGGAACTTGTGCGTGTCTTAAGGATAGTAAACAGGGCTTACTACAAGTTCAACACGCAAAGGGAAGTTCCGCATGCGCACGAGAAGAAATGACTAATGTTAAAGTTCTAGGAATCGTTGAATCGATCAGATGCCTTCCAGCTTCGTTAGACTTTCAAAGGAGAGTCTAGAATCATAGAGATTCCCGTTTTGGCTGTTGCTACCGAATCATCTGGAAAAGGATTTTTGCTTCCCCCATTTTTTCCCAACCATTTCTAGCAAGGAGTGGGGGATGAGCCATGTTACTCTACCCGCCGTGCTAACATTAAAGGATTGGAAGTATTTACCCACTTTTCTGTTTTCTTTAGTGTGTTTCTTCTTGTTGTACCGTAATGATCTGGGGAACAAGTTGAATCGCGACATTTATCAATTGGAAAATCATAATATATGATAATAAGATATGGTGATAATGATGAAAGCCACGGAACGATAGAGCTTGCTGCAATCAAATACGTATTGATTAGAAAAAATCGAACGAAAAATCGATATAACTGAATAGCGCTTATGATTGATTATCAGTAGCGAGATCACAATATGAGAATAATGCCAAATGAATAATTATTGATTAAATGAGATCAATGAGTAACAAAAAAATATGCTTTGACAACATCAAATATACATATAAGGTACCCAAATATGGATGTGCGTTATGCAAGTTGAAGAGGAATTTCAAAAAAATCAATAATCGATCTACCCGTACTATCACTAGTCTCATTAAGACACAGCGTAACTAGTAACGTATTAGAGAAGTGCTTAGAAGTGAGGTACGTGTGACCGTATCACCACCGTCTACCGTCCGCTTCTCAACCGGGTAGAGACGCAGTGTAAACATGTTGAACCTTGAAGTTCTCTGGCTGTCTGCCTTCTGTCTTTATCGATTGTCTGATCAATCGATAATTGATTAATGGTGTCATCCGGTTAGTCATCATCCTCAGCGTTATCTCCAGTTTCTGCTACGTGTACTGGTGGTGCAGAATGGGGTGGTTTCAAATGATGTGTGCCCTGAAATGATTGGATGAAATACAGTACCCTCACAAAAATCAATAATCGATTCAACTCACTTTGTATTCTTTTCCCATATGTTCGACAGTGTTTTTCCATTGCTCGATTTCAGATTTGTCATGCGCCAGCAAACCCAGATATGCACATCCAATCACGTCGTCACCAGTACATGTTCTGAAAAAGATTCGGTTCAAAAATCGATATCGATCAATACATCGATGTTAATAGGCACTGTGAGTTAACTTTGTTCATTTTGGGAAGTGAAAAAGTTATTAAATGAAGAAAAAACGTAGCATATGGTAACGTAATGAGTAGTATGTTGGCGACCGTACACCAGGTATAACTGGGTGAATACTGGTTAATTAATTTCTATCAAAAAAAGGCATTGCGGGCGAATATGCGTTTTTAATTCAGAACCAGCAATTTCTGGAATTATCTAGGTTTGAGTGCGTGTTTTAAAATAGGTATTGATTTTGCGCGCGCGTATCCATTCAAATAGATTTGAGCTGATAGAAGACCGGTTGAAGCTGTGTTTGCATCACACCTTAGGGTTTTCAGTACTGAAATTTCCAATAAGAAGTGTTCAGAAGTAACGTTATGCCTTACTGTTTTGTTATTTTATTTACAATCACTTATTTTTTGTTGACTATACCGTCGAAAGATTATTTCATTGCGATAGTGAACAAATTTCGAAAAAGTTCCTCAATTAGACGAATTTTAATTATTCCCACCATTTTTGGGTGTACCCTTTGAAATATACGACTTCTCGTCAATCACATGCAACAACGTTGAAGAGCTCCCGATAGAAAGCAGGCATGGAGATCGTGGTGTTCGTGTGATGTCCCATGGGACAAATCGCTGAAGGATCTGCCGAAGTAATCATCATGTCCTATCGGGCTCACCTGGTCTTTGGCCACTTTGGCGACTTTGCAGACGCACTGATCATTGAACTCCTTGGAAGATCTTCTAGCACTGGTTCGGAACTGCAAGCGTCTTCTTTTCACGCGGTCTGCGAGATTACCCTTAGTATACGGTTTGCGTGGAGCTTGGGTCTCTAAGCAGTAGCACTGCATGGGGAAGAATGATCCAGAAATGGCTGCTCCCCATCCTGTTGCTGCTGCTTTCGAATTCATTCCTTCCTCATGTTTTTGGGCGATACCACTTCACTGCTTTCCTCTCAGCTACATCATACAATGGCTTCCCCACTTAGAACCTACCATCCAGTGATCACCCTACCAGTCCCGCTCCTGACTTGGGCCATGGTATCCTCCTGAAGAAACGCCTTTGGACTCTATCACAAGGTTTAGCCAGACAACCACCCAACACAATGAAGCCGCCAGCTCCAAAGCAATCAGCAATTCACAGCCAAGGCGACAATACGGAATCATTGAATTGCTTCTAGCTCGCTTTGGGTGGTCCCTCGATTCCTTCCAACCCTGCATAAGATAGGACGATTGCTGATGATCACACTGCTCCCTTGGGGACATCAAACATCAGTTGCTCCCAAAGGGAGTTTTCCCCATAATTAAACGTCGACGATTAGCCCTCGGGGTGCGAACAGATCAAATAAAAAGGATCACTTAGTGAGATTGCATTAGTAGAAATCGGATAATCTTCGAACTGACGCGCTTCCTCAGAAAAATAAGGTCTTATCAGGCTCGAGAAATTCTTGTGAAAAAAAAGTCTTGAAATTCTTGGAGACTTGAAAATTCGAAACTTCCCGATTATCCCCTTTGCCCTGACCCCGACCTATTGCTCAAGCCTATTTTCCCTTTCTCTAAAAATAGAGATGTTTTCCATTACACGTTCGAAATTGGGAAAAATCGAATTTGTCCAGTCGAGACAATCAGGCCCTAATCAGTCAGAATACAGTGCATCGCAAAGTTCACCTTATAATCGTGTCAGGACCCGCCGACGTTTGCGTCGTTACCTCGTTAGCATGTTGTTGCTTATGTGGCAACGAGGTTACTGGACATATGTAAAGATTTCACTGCACTTTAACCTAACAAGCCAAAATTACCGTTTCCTTGTGAAGAAAACGACGTGTTATTGAAAGGGCAGCTACCGTAATCTTGTACAATATCCCTTTCTGGAGCATATGACCTCGAGCAGCAAGTTCAACCAGAAACATTGTTATACTAGCTGGGAAGGGCAACTTTCCGAGAAAGTTCATCAGCAGCCCAGCACTGCTACTTCAATTGAATAAAAACAGTGAATCGATTGATGACCAAATCGATTTATCGATCTTTTTCGGCAGATTTCCCGGGCTGGAAAAGTTAGGAGGCATGGGAACAGCTTGTTCTTTCTACCCTTGTCCTAGTGTCCCCTTCAAATGTGGTCTATCAGTTGATTGTTTAACTAAAAACACTCTGTGACATCCGCAGCAATGTTGTCATGTCATTTCTTAGTTGATCATGCATAAAGTTGTCAGTCACATTCTCCATGAGATATACGTTCTTGTCATTTTTCCGGCCATCTTCTATTTAGAGTACAAAGAATCAAAGATTCAACAGACACGCCGTACTTCCTCCTTCAGTGAGGATGATGGAGGTAATTTGAGGGGTACGCAGCTTGACAGCCTTAGAAATCCTTTAGATACCCGAAAATGGCATGAGTTAAAGCCCCTTTCAGGACCTTAAAGACCATTGCTCCCTTGGTTGGAACCATGAGCTGGAGTTCAGGGTGAATAGCCCCGAGCACAATGGTTTTGAATTTTAAATTCAGAGATATTTCAATATACCTTACTGTGGTAACTTTTCATAGTATTTAGAGATACTTCGATATAATTTAATATGGTAACTTTTCTTAGTACTTGAAGATACTTAGAAATATTCCAGTATACCTTATAATGATGACTTTACTGCAGCTAACTTTACTGCCACAAAAAAAATGCACATTAACTTAACACTGTATATAATCATCTTGCTATACTATACTATGTTATACATCATGATATTTCGTGATACTTTATAATACTTTTTCCATCCAATTCAACTATATCCGTTAGAACGTTAGTGTAGGTGAGATTATATGGCCCACTTCGGCTTAATGAGCTGAATACGTCATCCATGAACCCTTTATCTCTGACCCTTCCCTCCTCCTAACCTTATCCCGAGCTCAGCTTTTTCGTGAATTACCGACATCCCTCTGTTGTTGTTGAATGTTAACCGAGAATTTTCGCCGTAGTTGACAAAGGAACATGGTGTATGAGTGTGTCGTAATTAGAGATTAGCATTCAAGCGGAGAAAGACTCAGATTTTTTTTCGCCAAAACAGGTGACATCATCGGTGCAGAACATAGGCGGTGGAGCCACCTCAATGGAGAAACAAATAAGTATCTGGAATGATGAACCTTCGCTGAACATCCCTTTAATCAAGCTTTATATCTGAATCCCATGCAAACCGAACCCAGATTCATGGACTATGACCTTATGAGCTACGCCGGGGTTCGATCCAATGGACAGTTCAACGGCATCGCATCGTTGAGCAGCCGATACCTTCTTGACCACGAGAAATTTAGTTCACCAACAGTCAGATTTTCTGGACTAAACCACTACCCGCCTACAACCAAAATAGATTCCAAAAAACAGATCTCAACGGCCATATTTGGTCCAGACTATTTGTCCAAGTGCCGCATAGAGCTCATAGAACGTTCCCGTCAAGTCAAAGAAAAAACCAGCGATCATCTTTCCCTACGTCCTCCTCTGGCTCATATCTCCCGAGCCCGCATGACGTGTATAGCCGAATAATTAGCTTACTAATTACGAAATGACGTCATCGGCATTGAACCGGGTTTAAAAAGGCTAATTAAATATAGTCGCCCAGACGAAACCAGAACTTCGATGGCGTCATCTTTGTTTATCTGACCACGCCGACAATGGTCAATGTAATCAACATTCTGGAGTGGTAATGAATAATAATGAGTTGTTATTGGTGATAGTTTTTGGTTCATAGGTTGTTCAAGAAGCCACGCACTATTTGGTAGATAGATGATTCCTGATCAACGGAGGTGCATTCTATGAATATCCTATAACTCGTATCTGAACGCCGAGTAAATAGCCTGAGGGCCTAGTCCCTGGGAGACTCATATATGGGGCTAATTGCATTCATTAGATGAAGATATGTTCTCTGAATGGGACAGGGATGATCTAGAATTGAGCCGAGCCTCTTGAAGGCTTCTACGAGTCATAAGGCGATGAGGAAAATTTTGATTTCATTTTTTAATCGAAGAAAAATTGAAAAATTCAGTCCACAGCATGGTGTTCGGCTGAGATGATTGAAAAAATTGTAGTGAGAAATACTTGGCCCAGTCTGCCCCGATCGATATATCGATTTTTATTGAAGATGTTCCTGCTCAATCACAGTTTTTTCGACGAAATTGATTAGTGAAGCTCTTTGAATAAGCTCTTTTCCAAGAAACGGTCCAAAACAGCTAATCGAGCTGGTTGATCAGTGATTCCCCAACATGGATCGATAATTGATTTGATCAAAGCGAAGCGTTTATACTTATTTGTGATGAGGGGAAGATTAACCTTTGAAGAGTTTCTTTCGAAGGTTGTCTGTGCTATGGAAATCACGCGCTACTCAATGGAAGCTTAGTTAGCCAGTCAATTGTTGTTGAAATAAATGATAAATTTTGATAAGCGATGATAATTTGTTGTAGTATGTAATACTTTGTGTTTTTTTTTTT
>UZAF01020678.1:0-10896 GCA_900617895.1 Haemonchus placei | reverse complement strand
GTTTTTCAGTTCCGTTTCGTAAGCGGTGAAACACCTATAGCTCAGCTGATGCTCGAACTGAAACGGGGTTTCCCATTGGCCATCGTCGTCGACTACTTACACGATGCAAAATGCTACCAAGTCATAGGTATAGTTACTTTGGAAGACAACTTGGAGGAGGTGAGATTCAAGACTTTCTGTTAGGTCTCCCAACGGGGTTTCTTCTTATTCACATCATTCAGGTAATCGGTGAGATCTACGATGAGAAGGATCGTGCTATCGAAGAGAATATTGAGAAAGTGGAAAGAGCTATACCTCAGTCGTTGCCGCAATCCGAAATCCATTTAGCACCTGAGCTTACGGTGAAAATTGCCAAGAAGAGAATTGTCAAAAAGGCTTTGGAGGTTTGTCTGTGTTCGGAAGTCATCCCCGTAGCTTTCGAATGTCAATTTGTCAAGATGAAGCTCGAAAAGCGGCAAAAGAGGTTGCTACTGCTGTCTGGGGCTCAAATCTCTTTATCCTCACGATGTTCATAACAACCATTGGCATGGCGCATCCCTGGCTATGTGGAGCAGTACCAAAGACCTCTCCGTCATCTTCGGTCTTGACTAACCGTTTAATAATTACCTTTTAAGGAACAAACCCCAGAAGCAGCACCTCTCCTGGCAATGGCACCTTCTAAGCGCAAAGCTTTCGGGTTAAGCACTTTTTGAAACCGTATTATTTGCATTTTGTGTTCAGCAAACACAGCCGGATTTGAAGCCATAGAATTCCGTCAGTCGTAACTATATCGAAATCCGAAAATAACTACAAAGGCAGATGTGCCATCTTATCGGTTTTAAATGAATAAATTTGACATTTTCATGTTTTCTTTGCCTTTAAATAATGTAAGTGGAGGCTCGAGGAGAGTATCGTGGGAAAGCCATCTACCATAGTACAAATTTGTAAAAAATGACATGGTTTTCTCCCTCTGCATCGAAACACACCACTCAAGCGTTACCCTGTTTCGATACGAAATTAGCAAACTGTCACTGAACAGAAATGTCCTTTGAAAAAAAGGGTTCTTCACAGCAAACATCACCCAACAACTATCTAGCTAATTCATGACCTTCCTGCAGGGACAATCAGCTATCAAGCGTTCAAAATAAAATCAAAAATTGGACGTAGGGGCAAAAATAAGACCCAAGATGCAGAAACTCCTTGATCCTTCCCATCGCGAAATAGCTCACAGGCAATAGTAACCGAAAAAAGAAGTTCTACAGAGTTCAAACCACTACTTCAATTGCAACCCAAACAAAAAGGGTAGGGGGCACCCGGATTTGAACCGGGGACCTCTCGATCTGCAGTCGAATGCTCTACCACTGAGCTATACCCCCACACCACCCTATTTCTGATCTCGCTATAATCATTTCCTTTGATTGCCTTACGGCCGAACAAATAAATTGCGAACAGAATAAACGAAACGAGCCAATAGTGACCGAAGGAGATCTGTCTTCTTATTGGCGACTAACAGCAAAATCCATTTTACAACGTCTGAGAGGATGAACAGAAATTTCTTTCACAGAGGAGTTCGAGGATAGGTAATACTGCAGACCTACCGGTTAACGTGAAAATCCCAAACTCGTTAATCCAATCAGAAAAGACCGTAGACGTATAATAGTTGAAATGCTAATAATTCAAAGTCAAGAAATAATTCAAAGTGAATGCCTCACTTGAGTTACTCTTATTCTGAGCCAAATGGAGAGCCACCATCAATGACTACAGAACGATGTCTCCAAAAAATGATTTTCCTTGCAAATATTACCATGCAAAGTGTGGACATCCACGAGACCCCTTCCAAGTGGGCGTGGAATTGAGTATAGTTTTGACTGAATCAGTTTGAAAGTTCAAACTTTGATGACTTATTTCGAAACGCCGTGTAGACGTTAGTAACTTGAATAATGCTAGAAAGGTTTGTTCAGCTTAAGTCGACTATTCAACAGCAAACCATGCAAAAACACTAGGGGACACCCGGATTTGAACCGGGGACCTGCAGTCGAATGCTCTACCCTTAGCTATACCCCTATATAACATCGTACCCATTCCAGCAATCATCATTTCTTTTGATTGCTGTACCGTCAAACAAACAAACCGCGAAAGGAATAAAAAAGCTCGAAGAGTGGCCGAATAGAATGTTTAAGTGACAGCGTACTACTAATCGCAAAAGCGATCGTACCAACGAATGCCCACGTGCATGAAGTACCGGTGAGTTTTCCCGCTGATTCCTGATTGTTCAGTACGAGCAGCATATGAAGTTTAAAAGGGTTCTAGACTTCTGAGGCTTTTCGTTTTATTCTCTTTGCTCAGGTTATCTACAGAAACAAAAAATACGACTTTAAAACAGCGAATGTCGCCAAGCAATGGTCGAAATGGTCTCAAAAACCCCTCCGACCAGACCCTAGGCTTGAGCCGTTATCGGTCAAGCCAATAAGTGTGAAAATACATTATAGATTCGTTAATCTGTTCCGAAAAAAACGCGTAGGCGCGTAGCAGTTAAAAGAACAAATTGGATGAGTTCATCTACGTTGAGATTACTCTTTTTCTGTCCGGAACAAATGAATAATTAATAACAAGAAATCGATTATCATGAAAAACCGGGTTTTCATAGCTAATACTACCTCGCAATTCTATAGATAATTAAAAAGCTCTCTTCAAATGAAAGTCAATTTAAATAAAAGTCAGAGGAAGTGTTTCTGATTAAGTTAATTAGTGTGAAAAATTAGGTTTTCGTAATCTATTTCGAAAAGGCGAGAGGACGCTAATAACCTACAGAAAGTGCGAGAAAGGATAAGGAATCCTTAGTGGGATGAAGACAAGTCAACCCAACCAATGGAAAACTGTAAGGGGCATCCGTGTTTGATCCGGGACCTCTCCATCTGCAGTCGAGTGCTCTACCACTGAGCTATGCACCAACGTGACACCAATTTCACACTCTTATTTATCACTTTCTTTTATTGTTGTATTGTGAAATGAATAAACCGCGATCGAAACGAAGATACAAGCGAGGAGTGACCAAACATATCACAGGGTGTCATGGAAGTGTGAGCACTACTTTTTATAAAATCATAATTATACGTTTGCTACCCGATCGAGGTTTCGAAGGGGTCTGTTGGACGCACTATTTCAGGCCATGATACTGGCGAATTTATACATGCACCTACCGATCAGTTAGGTTAATGCCTGACAACTCGCTGCAAAAAAATGAACTTCGACGCCAGCCTTAGAAATCAGTATTACCTACATAGTAGTTATCAGCATGACTTCAAAAAATCCTTTCAAAGGAAGACCAGAGGAAGAGACATTCCCATCTAATCCCACCTGAGGTCTAGGTATTCTCATATGTGCTTTAATAAACTTGCGTAGGCGCGCAACAATCAAAACACTATAGAGTACAAATTGGGAACTCTTGAAATAGTAAATTGCTTTTTTTCAATGCGAAACAAATGGATCATCTAAATATAGCCGAAGATTGATTTCCACAAAAACCGGGTTCTCAATTACCTCGTCATTACCTGAACGATTTTAAAATTCGCGAGAATGGGGGTGAGATAACTGTTTCCGATTAAACAAACCAATTATAGCGAAAATTCACCTTTATTCTATTTCGAAATGATGTGTAGGCGTTAATAAATCGAAGCGTGCTCAAAAGGTTGACGATCTCTTAATCAACATTTCAGTTACAAACCGAACAAAAGTACTAGAGGGCAACCATATTTGAACCGAGGACCTCACGATCTGCAGTAGAATGCTCTCCCACTGAGCTATACCCCACATCAACTCCCTCCAATAGCTAATACATTACGTCTTTTATTGATGTATCGTCAAACTGACAAATTTCAAACGAATTAAGGAAACCAACGAAGAATGACCGAACAGTATACATACATAGTTCCCGATTATTGGTGACTAACTGAAAAAGCCATCACACGGACGAATTCTCTCACCCATTCACTACTGATTAATCTTTGTCTTCATGCTTGACTATTCCATACCTACGGGAGCATGCAGTGTTAGAGACATCTAATTCTGGATTTTTATTTATTTCGCTAAGACTCAAACATCGATGCAGTCCTCAGAAAAAATAGACATTTTCTAGCAGTCATCTGAGTAGTTTCGGCAGTTCCCTCAGTGAGAGTCGGATATGTAATTTCAACTCATCCTATTAGGCTGAAAATAGAAGCCTCAACGAACTATTTCTAAACGATATGTAGGCGTTAATAACTTGAGGAATTCTCAACGTATCAAAAGAGCATAAGTGAACGCTTCAACTTCAAACCCTGCAAAACGACAAGGGGCACCTGGACTTGAACCCAGGACTTCTCAGGACTCCTCGATGTGCAGTCGAAGCTCTATCATTGACCTATACTCCCAAATAACACAATGCACGATTTCTGGAGCACCATGTTGTTGTTTTAGGATACCATCCAAATAAAAAACTGACTGAAAGCAAAACGACTAGGGGGCACCCGGATTTGAACCGGGGACCTCTCGATCTGCAGTCGAATGCTCTACCACTGAGCTATACCCCCACATTGAATCCGTCACCATCTCGCGTTAATCATGTTTTCCCCCGATTGCTCCGTCAATCAAACAAACCGCGAATTGAGCGAACGACGCGGACGGAGAATGACCAAACAGAACGAGACCGAGTGCAGGGTTGAAAGACTGACGTTCACGACCACTGGCATAGTTTTGGAGAAGTTCCATGGAGTTTGCTTGGTTTAAGTATGACATATCGCCCCTAAGTAGCTGGTACATACCCGGGAAGGTCACTGTCCAGTGTCTTAGGTCTTTACCTAGGCCTTATTTGGAGATTCATTCAAGAAATTACAGCATAACTTTCCGTGGAGGCTTCAAAAGGAGGGTATTTTCCTATGATCAAAAAAATTCTTGAAAAGTATCTTTGAAGAAGTGTTCACTACACCATCCACGAAATAACATCAAAGCACTGAAGTGATAATCCTTATCGATCAATTACAAGTTGTGACTTCATCAGACACAGCCAAATACACTACGTTACATTAGAATCATTCAATTGGGAGGAAGTCTGTGCTGATATAGGATCACCGACTCGTGATGGGCCGGAATTCACGTTGTTCCAGTCTTTTAGCTCATCTCAAATGGCGCATTTCGAAAAGGAAAGATTTCGAAAAGCCCCTTCAGTGAGCTCTCGTTGTCCGGGAACTATTTCGAATATCGATGGCTTAATAAATCATTCGAAGATGAGCATTATCATTGTAATGCCCGGGAAAATCCAACAGCAGCTTCACAAAACGATGTCAAACAGAAAACAGTAAAAATTTAGGTAGTCAATTAACAAAACAATAAATTGACGTAGTGGACGGGATGGCCAGAGGCGTTCTGCAGCTCCTTAGAACGTAGGGTATGGGTAAGTGGTAAAGCTGACATATGTGTGGGTCAGAAATAATATCCCGTATCGATCCCGCTCAGGGCAAGGCTTTTATCCCTCCTGGTTCGACTGAGAGAAGAGTTCGTGGCTAGTACATGGTACGTCGGCTGGCCCCGCAATCCATAGCAAAGGCCAAATCAGCCTTCAAATGCTACTACAATTCCGAATGGACAGCATATGCGTGGGCACCATCAAAATTGAGAACAAAACCTTCATCCATTCTCCTTAATAACAAAAGGACAAAGTCTCCCACGTGCTCAATCCCGTTTTGGTATGTGCCCCCGCATTCGACTTCCAATTAGAATTGCAGCGTCTTTTTGATCACTTGTGTGGCTTCTACGATGGATTACGGAGTACAGCCAATGAGCAAGGCAATGCCTCTTCCTTCCAATGAGTCTGGTAACAATTACCCAACCCCGGGGGCAGGGTCGTAGGTCTCGTAGTCTGAGCGAATACCGATCTGGGATTCGGACCGCGATCCATGCTTATGTTACAGTGCGCCACATGCAACTGCACCATCTGTGCCTTACTTCCTAGATATTTTAAATCCCCTAGAAAAAGACTGTTTATTCATATGTGAAAAACCCTGCATTCCATTTCTCATTTCCAAGGTTTTTCTTCTTTTGTTAGTCGTCACTGTATTCTGTATCAACTGTAAAAATCTATTACATATCGCTGTGATTCACCGGAAAGTCTCTCCTGGCGACATTTGATGAAGCCGAGAGGAAAAAGTCGGCCGCCAAAAACACTATTCTATGAAAATCTTCGTGATCAGAAATTAGGAAGCGGCCTTTTTTGCTTCAGATTGCCCGCAAACCTTTCCATACTAAACTGCCCAGATATTGCAGTCCTATCCTAAATGTAAGGTGCAGATATCTGACTAATCTGAGCACATGATTAATGGCCACAGAGAAGTATTTCTCATCGAATACGGAACTCCATTGAACTTTCTTCTTGGCATACTTGACCTTGGTCCTATCTTGAGTAACACGCAACGCAAAACGTTGAACTTCAGAACATGGAAGGGCAACCTAATATAAGTCATTAGGGAGCCCGAACCCTAATTTAGGCGAGAAAGACAGGTTGGACTACTACTAAAGAAACCAATCGAAGTATTTTACCCATAGAGAATTCCTATTCGCACCACCGCGTATAAAGGTCGGGTAAACAACACACAAACAAGATACCCAATTGTACGGCAGGATCAGGGTTATCAGTAGGCGATCTTTGGATCGAGCGATCAGTTGCTTAGTTCTCCAACAACTTTGCAATCTGTTCCCTTCCGTGGACAAGAAGAAGTCAACCGTCACAGATGCCGCATCTCTCGCCACTGCGTCCTCTCCCAATCTTCCGCTCGATCCTAATGCGCTTTCAAACGTTACATCGCCTCAGCGGGAAAGCGAATCTGTAGCACGTTCCTAGGAGATGATTCACGACCATCATCTTTGGTCTGAGCCGTTCAGACGAGTCCAACCTTACCATTCCCACTCCAGCAAAAGATTCAATGCCTCCGCTCCTTGGAAGGAAATCATTCTCAATCTCCGGATCAGATGAGTCCGAGAAGTTGTTCATCCAATACTATACTGACAGGTTTATAAATAAACCCTGGTCATCCGATCACAAGGTTAGGAGTAATGCATCATGGCTATGTTTTTGGAATCTAATGCTACCTATTTGCTGCAGACACATGAAATGGGTTCCTTGAAAGCAGGGTTCAAACTGAGCTTTCTAAAAAAGGCAATCCTCTCCTATTTCCAGTAACATCATCTAAATTTCGTGGTTTTTGTGATCATCGTACTTTGCTCACATAGACGTTTGCGGTGATGACATTTCATCTAACACGATCCCTCACAAAGATAGCGGCATCAGCACTAGCAGTCGGAAAGGGCGGTACGACTGGGCCGGGTCTCTGTATAAATGAAGCGACAACAATCATACTTACTCGACTTTCATCGATGATATATGACTGTCGACGTTATGGTAAGTCTTTTAGACATAAATAAATACTTTCATTCCAAAACAGGTCCAAACACTTGCACTAGCGAATCCTGTACGAGACATAACTATTGTAGGGAAATTTAGAACACGAGCAAATCTCCCAAATAAGGATCCGGAGGTGGTGTTAAGCCAAGAGGTGCCCATCACATGTATGATCGTATATTGATATTTGCCCCGGCAAGCGAGCCTTCTTCCTCTTCGTAGTCGGTTAGTTGGCACCAGAATCGCCTGCGAGTTTGAAAGTACTGACCCGTTGGCTATCCATCGCAAGTCATTGCCCAAAAAGGAAGAGGTTCCAGTCAGGCCACATATCCATCCAAAATGTCACTGTGATTATTAATGCAAGTCAAATGCGGAGGGATCTTCTGAAAAGGGCATTGATCAAGGCCAAAAGACGGACTACTAAGTGTTCGACCCTGGGACCGTAATATCAGCCCGATCAGATGATATCTGAGGTCTTCGTTGGGCTAACAGAGCCCGTGCTCTAACAAGTGGAGTAGGCTTCAAAATGGGGTATTTGACTGTAGAAGCATGCGAATGTTGATCTTCAAAGACATTTGCCTTTTCGGCACTTCCCACCCTTCGGTATAGATACATTGGACAGTTCTAATTGTTGAAGTTATAATAATATATATGTACTACGTTTTATTTTTATATGAGATAGAACAATGTGGATTCGTTGAGTTTAGAGATGTATGTGTGTGAACAGTTCTTTCTGCATCATTATTAAAGTACGCAGTAACATTAATAATGTTCATTTTGATAGAGTCAATAATGAGGGCAAAGAATGAACTTTTTTTTTGTCCAATAAATAAAGATTTGAGATGCGCCCACGCACTTTTTCGCAATTGACAATTACCGCTTTGAGATGCACCCACGCACATGGCTTCCGTTTATAATCACAGCAGCACTAGCCACACCTCGGAATGCCTGGAACTTTTGAGACCCTCTATATTTTATTAAATGAGATTTTCATTTCAATTTAATTTATTTTCACAAAAATATTTTTTTTCAGGAACGTCAGCATAGACATTTCCATCTTCACTAACAACGACAAACCAACCCCACTACAACGGCAACAGTTCAACTCCTCAAACCGGTGCCAAAAGCCCCCATTACGAGCGGGTTTGGTTGCCGTTTTGAGGTGTTGACAAGCCGGTTCACCTTATGACCTCATCCCTTTGTCAGTAGCCATCAACTCTCTCTGGGATAACACCTCTCTTCAGCGTGACCGTCATGAAGAGGAGCGTTGTCACAGTGAGGGTGAAAGTGGCTGAATGTGACTCTTGCCTATTCAATAAAACACAGAGTGCGACACCGTTCAGATGTTTTTGTCTCCAGTACAATGCGATTGTACCGGGATATGGAACGTCTGAATGGGGTCGTACGTTACCCAGACGTACCCAACTCAACTTATCGCTCACTAATCTACCACAAGACCTTTCCAAAAAGGAATGGCGTTCTTTGTCCATATTTCAGGTTAATTGAACTTGGAAACGATTCTCTGGTTCCACAACTAACGAAGCTCTACGACCCTATGTAGACCACCTCTCAGTGTCTCTAACCGTTGCCAAAATCAGCGAGATTGCAGGATTTTGGTCGGTGGTTAGAGCCACTGGGAAGGTAACCATCATTGCAAGAATGGTCTCGATCCTTTGTAGTAAACCGAAGGAGTCACCGCATTTCTTTCATGATTATGGCTATTGCTGCATAATCACACCAAGAAGTGCGGTAGTTCTTGGTTTATACACACACCCTGTTTCCCTCAGGTTCTCCAGATGATCAGACAGAAACCATTCGGATGCACGGTAAGCGGGATCTATTTTTAAGTTATTCTAGTGATGCATTAATTTAAAAACAGATAAAAATGATTAAGAACTTATAACTTGAATAATGTGAATCATGATTCCCCACAACTCCATCAATCCCGAGAGTTAAGCTTTCGCTTGCATTCTGTAGAAGACAGCGA
Organism: Haemonchus placei; assembly: GCA_900617895.1. Taxonomy (NCBI): domain Eukaryota; kingdom Metazoa; phylum Nematoda; class Chromadorea; order Rhabditida; family Trichostrongylidae; genus Haemonchus; species Haemonchus placei. Next base: position 1,501 of record UZAF01020678.1, on the reverse strand, counting down.
AGTTAAGCAACTAAGGTAGAAATAGGTATCGACCGGTTAGAGAAGACCAAAGTGGACACGCAGTAAGCTTTGTTCGTGCAAAGCGAACGGTTCCGATTAGTCTAAAAAGGATTCAACTGGATTCGCAAGAGGATTTCCGCTGTATGCATAATCATGGGAGCCCTATACAAAGAGCAATCCCCAGATATGGCATATGGGCTGTATTTCATTTCCCCCAAGGGTCATCATCTTCCCTTGATTCGAGAACTAATATATAACTCCCCAAAATATGAATTCCCGTCAATGATTTCAGGAACACTGTGCAGTGAATCAGATTTGGTCGATCGATGGGAAAATGTAAATATTTAAAGGTTGTTGGAACATTGCCCACATGTTCCAAAGGATCTCCGACGAAACGAATTCTATCCACACTCCTTGACGTGAGCTTTTCATGCAAGCATGGAACTGCCGTACAGTTTTCTAAAGTATAAACAAAATGATAATGACAACTTATACTTCCAGATAATCGCCATGGGACGGTTGTATACAAGATGAGCTTACCGCTGGTAGCTATCTGTGTGAGTGCTTACATCAATATTTTCGAGCTTTGAAAGTATGTTTCATGGAGATTTCTAGAAGAACTTCCTTGACTACAAGGATGATTAGTGCCCATATACTTCTACATAATTTAAAATATCGACTCAGCACCAGATTTACCGACAATCCCATAGCACTGCCCTTTTCGACAATCCTTCGACCAGTGTTGTTTGATCTTTCACATAGCCCATCTAAAAAAGCGCAAAAAACCTGGGGATCGTCGAATCGTTTTAACCTACGCTTAAATTTCTCAGCTCACCTATTCCTGTACCCCTCGGCAATTCTTCGAAATGAAAACGTTTCAGACTTGTCTCGGATTATTTCTTTACTTTTGTATCGTGATCTTTTTGGATGGTCTCATAGCTCGTCTGTTTCGTTCCCAGAAGAATTACGCCACCTACGCTAGAGAGGATCGTGTGGGTTTTCTTTCGCATATACTCTAGTTTCGTTTTTAAATATAGTCATCGAGTACTTATTTTTACTAGATTCCCAAAGTTGAAGCAAAAGATATTTCAGTGTGTCGCCGACGGATCAAGCTTTAAATCAATGGTCAGCATGGACCCGCTGCCTATCCGAGCAATGGTCAGCATGGACCCGCTGCCTATCCGAGCTCCCGTGGAAGCTGAATTCAATGCGGATGATGAGAAGAAGGATTGACTTACAATGAGGGATGATACCTACAAACTGTTGGAGAATTATGTATGTTAAGTTTCATAATAGATAAAAAGTTACAGAACTCCATCCTGGCTTGGCTTCTGTGGTTACCTAAGGAATAAGCAGAGAAAGTCGCTACGTACTTTAAAGGCACAGTTCACGATGAGAATGGTTTCTGAGAGTCCCCCCACACGATGAATTCGAGTCCCCTGCACATAGCATATCTGGCACTATTAGGTCGGAAAACGACCTAGTAAGGGAGTTATAAAGG
>UZAF01020677.1:0-13863 GCA_900617895.1 Haemonchus placei | reverse complement strand
TATTTCTTTTTTTCGAACAATAACATTGTTATTGGCTGGATATCGGCGTAGCGACAGCAATTTATTCAGATTACCCCCTGGTAGTTTGAGTAAACAGTGATCGTAATGGGGCATGATTTGAACTGGCATCGAATCGCTCAATCAATCGCTGCTTCCCTTTCCATAACGTTTCCACAATTCCGAGTATTTCTTGCCGTACATAGTTCAAGTGTAAATGCAGATTGTAACTGACCTTTTCATCTTTTCAATTTCGTCCTTCAACAGTTCTTATTGTACATCATCCCATAGGCTGTAAACTGGTACCCTCAAAGCGCTCGAGAACTTCCACTCATTCTTTGCCTTCATTCAACTCTCACCTCATTTCTCTCCCTCTCTTCTTTTTTATTCGCCGAAATTTCGGCTACGACGAGAACAGGTTTCAGTTCAGTGTTCAGAATTAGTGACTATTCCAATTCTTTCACTTCTGCAAGTCTGAAATGGGTTTCCAATTTGTTAATTTGAAGCACTACGGAATGTGCTCTGCTTTCAATGCGAGGCCAGGTTTTCTTCATCTCTCATTCCTGCCATAGAACGAGCTGCCCATCTTGCCAAAAGTGCATTCCTATCATTCTGGTGATGATTGGTTTCAGTACGCTTAAGTTGTAGGCGAACTTTTTCTCCAGTTATATAAATTGTGGTTGACACAGGTGGTGTCATGGTGAGCGGCGCACTATCACCCGAGCATGGTCACGGATTCGAATCCCAGACTAATATCCGTCTAGGCCATTTCTGCTAATAGCCTTTAAGTCTGAGGTTCCACAAAAATATTAGCACTTGTTACAAATGTTATGTTCAGCCCCTTCTATGCTATTCTTGATGCTACGTTGTCCTAGGTAGAACAGCAGATTTGGTCGCCTCTGGGTTTTGTGCAGTGCTGCAGACACTTCGAGTCCACCAACCAGATGGGAGAACCATTCCGATCAATTTTTCCCCAGGTCCACTAACAAATTGACACATTTTTACGCTCATAAATGCCGAAAATGTTTTCCCAAAATTATAAGGCTTGGTCCAGGGTTCGAATAGATCGATTCCCGTCTAGGCCAACCAAGCCTTCACCCTTATGGTATCGGCTAATTGGTATCAGACTTGCTTGGGGGTTTAAAGCGCTGAGTTGTACATCGTCTAGTCACCTCAAATGAGTATATATTCCAAGTAGTTATTGAATAAACAATACGATCTTGATTGGGAGCGAATGGGGGTGCACTCCGAAGATGGGTTCAACTGACGCCCAAGACGTAATTTTTCATGTACTCCCAGTAATGTTGTGCGCTTGTCTATTTTTTCAGGAAACGCAACCAGAAAAATTCGAATATTCCAGGGATAAAATAGCCGCACCTAAAACATAGTCATAAATTGTTCAACTTCCAATCATTGCTCTCGAAAAAATGCAAAAATACGATGACGGTCATTGAACCGGAACAACCACTCACCAAACCGGATTCGTATGAAAGTACAGGATACTTTAGGTAATTGAGGTTATTGTCCTGTGGGTGTGTTCCTGTGATTATTTCAAGTTCAAGTTCATCTTCTCCATTCTTATAACCATCTTTGTTAGGCTCTCTTAATTCTACACCTGTCAATCGAAGATTGAGTCCTGATGGACGGAACGCCTTCCACTCCAGCAGATGAAAATAGCAGAATTTGAAAAAAGTAAAATAAAATACTCAAGGAAGTTCCCTAGACTCATTCGTCCCAATTTCGCCCTCCAAATACAGAGATGAGAAAGGAAATTAGTCTTTTACTACTTTTGGTCAGGGGGATTTTTTGAAAATAGCAAGGAAGAATGGAGGACTTCAATGATCTCAAGCTTGTTGATCTCCCGTTCTATCGGGAGGTGTCAACTGTTCATTTTGTTATCAGCACATTCCCTATTGCTATCAAAGTCATTTGAAATTGGTCTCAATTTTACTTTTGTTACGCTTGAGGTGGAGGGTGGCATCGGGCGAGAAGCGGGGTGATCGCCATTGTCAGACTCGAACAGTTTACTCAAATGGAAATGGATGTTTGATGCCGATGTTACTCAACTGTGTGCAGAGGAATTTGTGCAAATGAAAAACATGCAGTCGTGGTGGGGATCGATCCAACAGTTATAGCTCTCCACAAAAAAAAAACAAATCCGTGTAAGCCACCTTACAAGGTTTGTGACGATACTATCGAAATTCCTTCAGGAGTTGCTCGTCCCACCTCATCAGTTCACTTCGAGAAACCCCGTTCAAGAATTCCCACTATTCCCTGTGACTTGGAAAAGTCTTTACCTTGAAAGACTGCTATTACCACTTGTCCCATTCCCTCGTACTACCCCCACCCACCCTGTGTCATTGCCTATCCCAAGTGGTTCCGCGATTTCTTGATGTATCTTCCACCAACCAATGTGTACAATGAGTAACCATGACTAACAATAAGATTTGTCACGGCACGGTAAAAAAGAGGCACTTGAAAAGACACACTCATGCGAAGATAAGTATGACCTCTTCTTCGTTCTATGATCAAACTCTCCTCTCTCAGCACTCTGTATCACTTTCTATCCGCCCCTACTCAGAGTTAGCCACATTTTGTTGAGAAACTTCTTCGTAGTTACTCACTCACTAGCGTCAATGACTTCTTATATTTGTTCATTGTTTACCATCAGTCACAACTGATTAGATGAGGTGGGCGAGGCTTTTTCCGTTTCGCTCATAGACACTGAAGAGAGGAACTACCGGATATGTTGAAAGGGTTGCCATCGAACGGTATCAGCTAAACATCTTTATCGCTTCGATTTCTAACCCTTTACCAACTTCCTCCACACTTTGTACTGTCTTATAGTCTCTCTCATTTATTCACTTGATTCCTCATTTTCATCCACATCTCGTTCATTCACCATATCACCGTGGTCACCCTTATTTTACTCAATTCATGACTCCTATTCTTACTCATTTACTTCATTGATAGTGTCATTCATTCATTCTTTCTTTCTTTCTTTCTTTCTTTCTTCCTTTCTTTCATTCATTCATTCTCTCTTTCGTTCATCCAGTCAGTTGATTTTTTTTTTAATTTAGTTAGTAATTTTATCGTTCTTTCCCACTTCTGAGAGAAATGGCCTAAAAAAACATTATTGTTCAGTTTATATTCATTCTTTCTTTCTTTTAAAGAATCGATGAGAATTTCCCTATCGATGGAAAGCGATGATATCACTTTGTTTCCATTGCTGAACTCTTTCGACATCGTCGCTTTCGTAGAGGCTCCAGCTGATGAAACTGGTGCTCCCCTTCTTTTTTTGTATGTCGCTGCAATGGTGTCCTTCATGGGTGCACCTGCACTGTCGCCCAACCTGTTCTATTTTCATAGCCCTTATATTTCGTAACATCATAAATCTTTATACGTAGTTCAAATGCAGTTATGAGCATTGGATGCTCACATTGTAACGAGAATTGATCAGGTGAAGGGGAAAGAGGGAGGAAAGGGAGAGGGGAGAAATCTCCACCTATGCTGGTACTGCTGGGGACATCCAACGGGCTGAAACAATGATCAGATCAGTTCAGTTGGCACTAGCCTTACAAAAGTTAAAGGCACAGATCACGATGATTTGAAGGTACCCGTATTTATTCGAAAAGCGGAAGTATAGATTGGCAATAGTTCCTCGGTAGTGAAGAAAGCGAAAGAGTTCGCCGATTTCGAGAAAAAAAAANCCATGTCGGAAATAACGTGGAAGGGGTATTCGGACGAGATTTCAGTTATTGCAATTGCACAAAGAGCTGACTACATCAAGCCAGAATTGTACAAAACTCTCATTCACTATCGCTATGGGTCATGCCAAGTTGTTTGAACTTCCTACATGGGTTCCAACCTGTCATGAATTGCTGGGTTCTCCACTTTCCCTAATTTTGATATTTACTCTCCTTTGACTCGACGTTGCGTATTTCTATTGGAGCCGCACATAGACTAGCTCACGTCTGATCACCAAACGTAATGAACCAGAGCGAATGATTTTGAGGCTGAAACGAGAGCGGTTCTTCAATTTACGGCTTTTTTGGAGAATTATTAGGTTAGAAGTCCAACCTGGTTCATTACGATCTTATCTTCATTTGAATTAATGGTACTGTATTGAAGGTAATTGAATGAATATCTTGACGCTCATAACAGACTGGCTGGATAAACAGATGAGATATAGCTCATGCGGGACCAGCGCTTGACGGGGTAGTCATAGACGTCTTCGCTGATGTACATCCGACTGTCGTCGTCCTAACCCCTCCTTTCCCTGTACCCGACAGATACCAATAAGGCTCCAGCATGATGATGCTTTGTGATCACTGAAACAAATTTCCATTGAGGAGTAGGTCAGTTAAATGGTGGTTCGCCTGCTAGAAATGGGCCATATCCAAAAGTTTGCTAAAGTCTTCAGAGTAACAGAAGCCTTGTATCCCAGCTGGCCTATAGGGGAATCGACTCAAAAGCGACCATTTTGTGACGCACTTGTTTGGACCGGGCACTCTTTGTCTGTACCTATAATTTCGGATGGTTATTGTGTTCGACTGTGTTACATCCCAGTGAATATGATGACCTTTCATGGACTTTATAATAATTCATTAGGACTGCTGGGGCCGTAAGGTATGCTCTCCTGTTCGGGGCTAGGAAGCCCCGATTCGGGTCTCTCTGCTCTCCCCGAGAGCATATTACCGGGAAGGCCCCTCCCCTGTTCGGGGAGCATACCTTACGGCCCCTGAATGCCCTTCCAAGGTCATAAGACAGAACAATCACATCATCAAACAGAAAAGTTCAACTTACACTTGGAAAGGGTAATTGACAAGGGACAATGCTGGTATTGCAAAAACACTATGCGGGAATGTTGATGACCATACAGAAGTACTGGAAAACTTCTGACTGTCAAAAGGACTCCTACAGCGCCATTCACTACTCGAGGCTTGATCGAAAAATTTGAAAAGAACGTTTCCACCATGGGGACCATGACGGAGCTAGTCTTTTTTGTTTTTAGACATATCTTTCCACACAAGATTCACTATCTTCCCAGTTATGAAGTTAGGTATTGTAGTTATTCTCAGAGAACGCTCAACTTCCACTAACCGTCCTGAAATTGCTGAATAGTGGAATAAATAGAGCAGGCAGCTACAGTAATGCAGCTTTTGGCCTCCCACGGTACCTCTACCGTGCTCGAAAAACGATTGTTTTCCAATTACTAACCTACACTTCTGTAGAACGATAAATTCTGCAACTAAACTTACTCACCCATGTTTTTTCACGATCCTTTTTCATTTTTGCCCTCGGCATAAAAGTCGAAGCCCCAGATACAGGTGTATAATGATCGGAGTTGCTGAGCTGAAGCATTGATGGCACACTTTGATCATTTTGAGATATCTAGTCCTAGAAGAATGACGGAAGTGACTGCCAAAAAGAGGAAGAAAAGCAAAACTCCGCATACTCAGAGAAACATAAGGCCTAAAAAGTAGTATAATCAGGGGTTGGACGAGAATGTGACGACAAAAGTTGTATGGAAGGGGTACTTGGACGAGCTGTCCAAATAAGCGTTCCATTGCATAGAGTTGACTACAGTGAGCTGCCTGCTTACAACGTGTGCGTCCCGGTGAGAGTGGTGCAACCTCTACAGCCTCTAAAATGCCTCCTTAGCCTTTGGTGTGTACATTGGCCTGAATCCCTGAATTTCGCCCTGAATTTAGTTTTTTGACCAGGCAACGTCCCTTGTACAATCCATGGTAGTTGCAGGTTGATGCTAAGGAGAAATCGAAAGAACCATTCCTGTCGTAAACTGTGGCTTCAAGATGAATTTGTCGTGATGGCTGAACAAATACATTTTAAAAAGTGATCATTTCTACGAATTTATAGGTCCCTCTACAGAGGAGAGCTGACATTTTCAACAAAGATCCTTCGCGGCTGGTCGTGGAAAGGTTTTAGTCATGACATTGCCCTTGGACGGTGCTCGTCGGTTTCTTCCTTTCTACAATTCTCAAAACAATGTCATACTGCGGGCTCAGATCTGCCCACTCTCTTCTAAGGCATGGCCCGTTAACGCTCAGTGGACACCATGACAGCCTTTCAAATAGACAGTCTTCAGTCGGTAGCGAGGATGAAAACATGAAAAAGGAAGAGTTAGTGGCGTTTTCGCAGCGAAAAAAATGCTGCCCGTATGGTAGAGAACAGCGCCAAATCGCATTTCTGCACACTTGTGGATCCGCCTCCAACTCGACGAGTTGTGCCGGAGCAGCTGATTCAACACTTCGTCATGTCGTCTGCTCCATCGACACGTTGTCATTGCATGTATATTGCCATACTGCAACGCAAACACCCTGATATTACCTTTATACTGGGGTGTTCCAGGATCACCTCTTGCTTACTTTTCTGAGACTTTGATTGCTTGCCTTCGTATATTACCTACTCAACCCCCAATTTGCTACCGGCCAAATTCCGTCTCTTGTGCCTTTGATGTAGGTCCGAGAGAATTCTTTCTGTGAATCCAAGGCGATCAGGACAGATCAGCCACGCTTTCTGCTAATGCCCGAATGATGACAGTGTAAGGGACGTCAATTCAAAACCGGAATTCCAGTTTTCTTATGATTAGCCCAACATGAGCAAACAAAGAGGAAAATCCTCGCAGTTTTGTAACACGGAATGATTCTTCCTGTATTTTCACTAGCCTTCATTTTCCATTCGATCTAGCACTGCTATTTTGCATGGAGAATTCAGAGCGGAATCATCCCTTTTTGTTCCTCCTCTGTCAACTTCGACATTTCGTCGAGTTCGTGTTGGTCAAGTCCTCCCTGCAACTTTCTTACGCCCTTCAAATCATCAAATTGATTAGACACTACTTCAAAAAATGGGTAGGTTACTACTGGCGAACTAGTGCCCGATTACAAAGTTAGTGGTTTTTATACGGACGAACAACTCAATGTTTTATTCTCAAACGGAAACACAAAAGCCATCGTTTGCGTTTCATCGCCCCTAGACGTTGGTGGACTTAATTTGTTTGGTCGTTTTATCCCTGTATCATACGTGGGGTAGCACATCCGTTAGCATTGACCCTCCTCCACTAATGACAATATAAGTTCTTAAAGAGTGAGTTACTGCTTGGCTCGGCTGCAGTAATTGCAAGCCGCTTGAAGTTGAGCTTAAGCTCCACTACCATTCCGAAAAAAGCAGTCTGTGTAGCAATCTGGAAAGCATCGATCAACGCTCAACGATTCATCGATCCCATATTGATTTCTCTGCTCTCAACTCCGTGACATTCGTGAATCGAACGGAACTGTTGCAAAACACTTTTCAACTGCCGAACCACTCGAACATTGGCGAGCTTTCTTCAGAGTTCGTGAAACAACGTGAAGGCTCCTATCATGTTTGCTATCGTGCAAAACATTAGGACGTTCCGTTGCAAACCACTCTGCAACGAATATTTCGGCAGTTCTATCGTCGCTGTTGACGGTCTTGAACGGCAGAAAACGAATGGTGGCAGTGACAATAGCAACTCTGACAAAGCGTAATTGTAGACGTCCTCGAAGGAAAACACTTATTGTGTTGTGGGGCGGATGGTAAAAGTTGTCAAGCGATTCTAATCGATGGAACCCGATTGCTCGATGATTTCTATCATTTTTCGTTGTCCATAAGAAACCCAGTATACTGGCTTTTTTCCTGGCCAAATAACGATTATAGGGCCCCACAATGTCACCATCTAGGCTGCCAGGGCCACCAGGTTTGTGTAGCAGGAGCGAGTGCTTAAAGAGATTGGTAAAATCCCGGTAGACAGTGTTCCGTGACCGTTGAGAACTCCTCGGTACTGGGATTGGGTTCGTTTTCGTCTTACTCGAGAAGTGTTGGACATGGAACACCATAGTTGCCCCCATGGTTTTGTTCCTTTGTTCACCGTTTCTCCTTCCATCCCCACCTGCTGCCGTTTGCCATTGGTGATTAATGAAGCGATAAATTGTAGTTGGAAAACAAGCCGGGGAGTCTGTCAAACTAAGGCATCCCTCCTTTTTTCGGTGGGGGATAAGGGGCGTGGCTGGTTGTACTGGAGGGCCAACTCCTCATTGGGCGGAAGTGTTGTAATGGCAAGTGGCGCACTATCTCAATCGCATGGTCATGGGTTCGGATCCTGGACGGATATCCGCATAAGTCAAACAAGCCTTTCATCCATTCGTGGTCGGTTAATTGGTACCAGACTCGTCTGGGAGGATAAATGCACCTAGATCCCGCAAGTCATTGTCATGGGTCACATACGCATTCATTACGCCACTATAACTTTGAACAGAAGAAGAATGCGTAGGCGCATTCCCAGACGGGACTAATGCCCCAAGTCTTTATCCTTTTAGACTTCATCCTTAACCTACCAAGCTTTTCATAAGGAGCAGTAACAGGCTGTGATCGAAGCTTATCGGCTTCAATTTTGAAACTACCAGGTGGCGTTGGCAAACAACGACGTTTGGTGACATATGCCAACAATCGAATAGAAGAAAAAGCCCGACGAGTAGGCCCCAGTCTATCGAATTCAAAGAAAGCATCCTCAGCACAGTTATTTCCTCCCTCCTTACTTCCTCTCTATTTACTCTGTGCATTGGTTGAAATCGATTCTGATAATTGTGATTTACTGCAACGACGTTTATTATGATTTCTGCTATACTCTTATTAACTCTGCTCAGGTTCTACCCAAACATTTGCTCTCGTCTCAAGTGCTGTGTTAGATCATCCTCTGTCCTTCTTGTTTTGTTGATGTGAACAGAAAGCAGGGTCGGTCGCCTTTTAGTCTCTCATATTCACTGAAAGGGGATTGTTGCTCTCGTTGCTCTTTCAAGATAACGCTGGATTATTGAATTAACAGTGCTACAGCCACTTTGGGTTCCATCAACTGGTCGGAAAAACCTTCCAACTAATTTTCCTCCAGGTCGACTAACAACTTGTCGTTTTTTCACTTTTTGAAATGCCAAAACTTCCCCTCAAAATGTCAGTGCCTATTTGCCTGCTGTGGCGACGGAGGTGATGTAAGTGGCGCACAAGTACTCTGGCATGGTCTAGGATTCCAATCCCGAATTTGTCTTGCCTAGGTCACCAGAGCCTTTTCTTTCCCTCTCGCCCCTGCATTTTTGATTGTTCGAGACTCGTTTAGTAGGATAAAAAGCACTGACTTGCGCATAGGCTAGCCGCCTCAACCTAAGTCCCTAAGGCAACAACAATTTTCATCGAAAGTCGAATGCAGGGGATACATCTCAAATCCTCGATTTACTGACGCCAGACTGCAGCGGTGAAGGTGGCGTAGGCGTAGTCAAGACAGGCAAGGTCACAAACATAATCCAGGGTTCGGCTGTCGGATCGCCGTCAGGCCAAGCAGTAAGTTAGTGTAAGCAATTCAAGTCATTGAAGCATGTAAAGCCTTGCATGTCTTCGTGATCGGTTTCTTGGTATTAGATAGAATGGGAGAATAAGAGGACCGTACATGCACATCACACTAGCCAACGCTTCGCACTAGTACAGCGTGTCCCAAAGCTCATTGCTATGTATTTTAGGTTTCTAGGCTAAGAATAAAAATGGAATCTATACAGACGTTGATTGAGGGCCAGTTCACGATAATCTTGGGGTGTCTAAAGTCAGACGACTAATGGAAGTGATAGCCCAGGAATTACAAAGTGGCATACAAAACGCAAAAATCTGCATATTTTTAGAAATATAAGGCTTCACAGAGGTAAAAACCGAGGTTGGAGGGTCGCTTCGTTGTGCGCGTCCGTAGAAAGCAGGTCGCGCCGCAGCTGTCGCATGCGGTGGGTCCCGCGATACTTGACGGACGTCACAGTTGTCAGTGGGGCATACGATTTGCGCTTGGCCACGGCAGTCAGCTCAGAAAGAAGATAACACGAACAAATGCAAATCATTCGCTCCATTGACACTTGATGATACTGTAATGTCATCTAGGAACCTCAGTGGGGTGCGCCGCGCGAGGTGACCTGCTTTCGACGGACGCGCCCAACGGAGGTTCCCCGGCTGCAGTAAGCAAGAAGTGTGTAAGAAGTGGGCGACTAGTATAACTTCTACAGCTTTTACCATGCTTAAGAACTCATCTGCATGAGTGTGTACGTCGGCCAATCCGGTTTTAGGGACCCTAATATGCCCTATCTTGACCATTTTACGGCTTGGGGGTCACCGGTTCGAAATGTCCTCCGTTAGCACGGATAGAGGATCAGAGTCTGTTCTCGAACTTTTCGTACGTTGCACGTAGATATCCCTTCTTCATATCTTCCCAACCGTTCTTGAGTCTTGCTTTCAAGAACCCAAAAAAAAAGACTGTGAATCCGACAAGTCCTCTTCTAATCAGGGACCATACAAAGAAGTCGAATGCGTTAAGATCTGAATCTGATCAGGATGGCCATTCTTTTGTCCTAATGGGTGCTTTCATAGTCGGCCGACCGGCGTGCCGGTGTGCTGGCCGGCCGGCAGACGTAAAACGAATAAGATCGTGTAAGGAATCTACGTCTGTTGCATTTTATTTTACGGTCAGAACCCGACCATAAAGAATCTGACCGTGAAATAAAATGCATGAAACGTAGATTTCTTACATGAACTAATTCGCTTTACGTCTGCCAGCACGCCGGCGGACTACGAAAGCAGCTAATGAAGTCGAGCAGCCAGAATGGACACCAATCTTGAACAAGCTTCGATCTGTGGGCTGGAGTACCGTCCTGCTGGAAGAAGCACCGCTCTTCAAGGATGCAACGCTCCCAAACGTTCATCATTATGCCCTTTCAGTACATTTCTTTATTACTAGTTTCCATGCCGGTACCGTTGATACCAACGTTGTCGTTTTATCTTATGCTCTTGCCCGTGACCCCTCCAATAAACACCATTTTGTTGTTTTATTTAACTTTTCCGTGAGACATCGTACTCCGCTTACTCGCCAGAACGCAATCGTTTCGTTTCCGATGATTGTATTTGTATCTCATATTGTATCGCGTAAATTTTCTCGCCAGAGAAAACGATAAAGGGATGCGTGTCTCCACTTATTGGTTAGGCGAGCCATTATGTATTGACTTTATACTGTCTGGTGAGATCGGAAATGGAGTGCTTTTTCCGTTCACGGTAGGTATGGCAGTGAAGCCATTCCTTGACAATCTGTCTCATCGACATATTCGATACGACAGGACAGACTTCTGTTGCAATCCTTTTGATGTACCACTTAGAATTAGGATAGACTCGCGTAAGTGCTCTTTACTGTTTCCATTCTTAGGAACAATTACTTCTCTACCCCCTGAGGATTTGCTCTGCTCCTCCGTGTCGTTTCATAACCTTCTGTACGGTCATTATTGAAATCATAAGGGGTTTCTAAAGCCCCTCGCCTTTTGCATGCGAATTATCGCATGTACGCAATGTTACGAATTATCGCATGGCACCGAATGAGTCCTCACCACCGCAAAAATATTAGGGGTCACTTGGAAAACTATGCAGATTGCAAGAATACCTACTAATGAACTTAATCAATAGCAAATGAAGTAAAATTAATTAACTATTCTGTCTTAGAAATTTTCGGATCTTTTCGCCAATAATTCTGGGACGCCCTGTATAAGCCGAATACAGTTGAAGCGGTTTTGTGTAGGCGACTCACCGCTCGCGGCTGTCGCGAACCATTGGGTTGTCCGAAAAGTTTCCGCCGATTTTGAACACCCTCGGTTCATCAACTGTTGTACAAATGATCAAGGACCTAACCTCATGTAGTTATATGTTTTCTGGAAGAGTATGTCTTCTTCTACATTCCTGTTGGGAATCTGTCAACATTTGTGAAAGTTCCTTAGTACAGGTCTCGTGTGAAAATTGAGAACCGTTGCGTGCATTTTGGGCATCTGAAGCTTTTCTTCTATCGCAAGACCTAGAATGCGGCTCAAGCAGAGAGAAAGATTTGAGACGTTTGAGTAGACAATGTTCTAGAGGAGCATGCAGTGCGTGATCGGTTTGCGAAATCCAAACGGAGAGAATTCGCCCTCGAAGATCGGCAACCCTCAGGGGGCTGTCATCAGTTGAAACGATCAAATCAAAATGTTAACGGAAGTGAATCGGTACAGCATTTCTCGAAGAATGAGACAAAGGCTCATTGTTTCAAAATCAACCATCCATGATCATCTGCTGGACCCTGGATTTGTAAAGCGTCTTGATGTTGGATACCTCACGAAATGAGCGATCGCATGATGATGGATCGCGCCTCCGTGTGTGACTCCTTGCTCGAACGAAATAAAAACAAGTTGTTTTCAAAACGCATGAGTAAGGAGGACGAAAAGTGGACCGTGTACAAGAACTAGGGGCCAAAACGATCGTGAAGCCTCCCCAGTGAGCCGTCACAAAGTCAAAACCCAGGTGCGGAAGATTATGCTGTGCTGCTGGTAGGAATGAAGGGAAATCACTTATCATGAGCTGTTGTCGCATAATGAAACGATAAGTCCTGAAAGGTACTATACCTAGCTTGACAATTTGGAGGCAGCAGTAGACCAGAAGCGACCCGAACTGGCCAATCGTGAGGGCGTTGTCTTCCAACAGGATACCTCCACACCATACGTATTTGTGGCCACTCGTCAAAAATTGCTGGGGCCTGGGTGGGATGTCTTGTCACACCCCCATATAGTCCGGACATAGCATCATCAGAATACCACTTGCTCAGGTTTCTGTAGAATTATTTGAATGTAAAATCGTTCAATCCGATGAAGGACTGCAAGAAGCACCTGAGAGGGCTTTCGATTTTAGGTCTGGAAACTTTTATGAAAGGGGGATATTGAAACGTACAGGAAGATGGCGATGACCTACTGAACAGAATGAAGGATATATCGTTCAATCAACGGATTTCTTCTTCTAGGAATTTTCACTCAAACTATGAATCAAAAATTGGCGGAGACTTTTCGAACAACCCGATAGTTGCCTGGCTGTTGCAGTTTTACCGTTTTACATTCAGCTCAATCGATATGCGATTATTATTTCTGACGTGATTCTATAGTCAATTCTTTTGTTCCTGAATTCCTCACTCGCCGTGCTGCTTCTGCTTCAGTGGCTACATTCAGACTCCAACGACGCAACCGACAAGCGCGGTCCGACCGACAGTGCTGCTGGCAACACTGGACGCAGGTGGATCACGCGCCAATGTTGCCAACAAGCTCACACGCGCGCTTGTCGGTTGCCTCGTTGTGGTCTGGAAGCGCCCATTCCGCTACATTCCTTCGTGCGCGACGTCGCTCTGGCTGTGGAGCGACTTCTTTGACATGCCAAATACGCACCCCAACAGCCACTACGATTTTGAATGGAATCCCCTCCCATCCTAAAAACGGGAATGATCGATGTTTGAAGAGTTCAAGAGAATTCTTTTCTGGGGTGAAGCTGTTAAAATGTTAAAAAGCTGAAGAACAGCGTTTTGATCTGGAGAGCAAGTGATATCTCTACAAATCGCTTTGGAAAAATTATCGTCATAGCCATTAGTCTTTTTCCAAATAACGACAGGAAAAAAAGCCGTTCGGTACCCAGCTATCGGCTGCAGAGGGAATGTATCGACCGGTCTGTATGACCCGATAGGACGAGTGCGCCAGCTATGGTGTCCACAAAGCTCTCGAGTAGTATAACAATAATAAAATTATTCAGTCTGAAAGGTAGTTTAAATTTTTTCGATTTTTTTTTTGCAATAAATGAAGTGTTGGAGACACCATTCGAGACAGCGCTTTCAGGGACGGCCATTACTTCTCATAAGCCCTTTCTGACAATGAGTCACCATTACTTCTCATGCACTTTCTTGGCAGTTAAACTGGTCATGACATAAGATAGCACTTATCCTACTTACTATAACGCGCTTAGTCTGTCTGTCTGTCT
>UZAF01020676.1:0-16779 GCA_900617895.1 Haemonchus placei | reverse complement strand
GAACGAAATCGCACTGGACGCCTAAGGACATGTAACGATCACAACTTATCGTTTATTCAGTGGGCTCAATTCCTCAGTTGGCAGGCTTGAGACCTCGACATAGACGTTGTTGCCGTGATTCAGAAACACTCAGTGATCGACGAGATCGAGTTTATGAAGAAGAAACGTTTCTGATCAATGTCCTGAAAGACATCTCTGCAGAAAGAAACAATGGATCTCTCACTACCTGCAGAAAAATATACAAAAAAAAATTTAAAGAGAATATATTCAAAAAATATTTTAGAGGGTATCGCTCATCTGGTTCCAATTACGTAACCCCCTTGTAAAATATATCTCCATCTAAGAGCGGATGTGGTGTAGTTGCAAGTAGTGCATAGTCACACATGTATGGTCGAATCCCAGATGAATACCCAAATAGGAACCGCATCTCTTATGGATAATCCCCAGAGTCTTCCATCCCCAGAGCGGTCACTTGATATCAGACTGATCTATTGTACAAAGGCAGTGGACTGTACATCGACTGACCGCCGCAAATCATTGTATAGAGCACATACTTAATACGCCACTGCAATTTCGATGGAAGCTGGGTGTAGGGAGGTGGGAGGGAGGAGCAGGAAGTGGGGCTGCACCACGAATGAATTGATTGACGCCTCAGACTTTCTTCTTTACCCTCGTCTAATTTTATGGTGATAACCTATATATCATCCATATATGTATACATAAAATTTTTATAATATAGCCGAGACGGGAGTTCGTCGTAAGCATCTCATCAAGTACAGCATAAAGCAACATTATCGCAGCGTTCAAAGAGAGACCAATTGAAGTAACTGTGAGGTAACCCGCTCCAGCCTGAATTCCATACTACTTCGTAATACCTACGCTTACAGTGATTAGGAATTCATTGATCCCATGTTGAGTGATTATTAAGCCCTTCGATAATTCTAGTTTCAAAAAGAAGGAGTACATTGCTGACTTTTTTAAGCATAACTTGAGATAATAGGAGAGTCGCAACAGCAGAGCAAAGCACCAAGGTAGCCGTACATACTAAGCGTGCGATCGTGGAGGGGGAAGCTTTTTCGTTTGCAACACATGTCATATGCAATTGCGCATGGATTTTCGTCATGCCTTACAAATAAAAGAAAACTAAGTTGCACTCAGAGAGCATGTCGCTCTACAACCACTTCATGTTCCACAATTGCTAGCATACCATGATGAGAATTCTATGCCTTCTCTCAATGTCGCAACGTAAAATGAGCATTACCACTATTTGGGAGCTTACACAACGAGACTTCACAAGACACTGCTTACCTAGTCTAATACGACCATCAATTTACTTCGAAGTGACAGCTGGCACTCAACATTGGCTTCGAGTGGGTTTCAGGGTTGCAGAATTTTGAATTTGCGGCCCTCCCGAGATCGATGAGCTTGCCCTAGAATGAATTTCGTAGAATATGAAAAAATCACAAAAATATTCGAGTGCGATATCGACAAACTATAAGAAGATTAATTCAGCTTCCTAACAGAAAAAATTCGCACTAGCGAAGTGATTGAAAGGATTTCGATGAAGAGAAATAAAATGAAAAGGTAAAGGCAAAGAGAAAGCCTAAAAAATAGAATAGGAAAGAAATTCATAAGCCACCCGCGCCAGAGAGCCACGTAGGCATGCGATCGAAGTGATTTGATTTGAGCCGCCCATGTCGATCGAATTGGGGGTCACGGGGTGGGTGGTCAGAAACACAGATGACCGTACAGCTCAAGTCAACCAACTCTCCGAATCTCAAAGTCTTCTTAGCCAACTTAGCCCAACTCCTGCCCCTTCCCTTTTCCAAGCTGATTCAAGTATGAGAAGACCGATTCAGGGTTGGCTTTTTCAGAAGGATAGGTAAATAGCCGTCGTGATTGAGGGTAATGGCCAGTCTGAGCAAGGCCCGATCTTTGAACTTTGAACCTTTTGCGAGCCACACATGCACTCCAACCTTTTGCTATCGATCAGTATGGGCCAAGAGAGGATAAGACATTATCGAATACCTTCATAAATCAAGGTATAAGCTTATTACATATTCAAATACTTCAACTATCCCAAAAGACATTCAGAGGGCGCCACGCTTCCAGCAAGTACCTTCTGAATGCCTGCTTACCCTTGCACGGATCTAGAAGAATTTCTAAAAAGATGTGATTTCTGACTCAAGTCCTGCCCACCGTGCCAGTTGCCCATACAAAGCCCCCGTAGCGTGGCTGGTTCGAGCATTCCAGCTGGACCTTTACATCTCAACCTCTTACTCATTACTCCAGAACCAACAGCATCGAGACCAGCCAAATACCACATACAGCTCCATTCCAGAGCAATTGTATAGGATTAACTGAACACAAGCTACAAGTACAAGGGCTCGAATGACGCACCATTGGGATGCTTCGTTCAGTCATATTCGCACAACAAGAAGAAGAAACCAAGCGGCAAATTCACAAGAAAACTCTAAGACGACAGAAATGTGTCGAAAAGCATGAGAGCATGCAAGTTCAATAGATTACTCAATAGTCCAGATAGGAAACGGATAATAACCGTACGATACTCCGTCAAACCATAACGACTTAGAAAAAATAAAGAATTTATTGCTGACATTACAACAAAAATTCAAAATGAATACAACTCACAGCCATTGTGGGTACTAAAAATAGGTACAAGCTTTCCACTCCTGTGTGGGGGTCCTCGTCCAAACTGCATTCCATGACCACTGGGACCTCACATATAGTTTTGACTCAGGCCGATGGGTCAGTCCCAATGTGCTTTCAACAGACACACTGAGGCTGACCCATCCACCCAAGTCAGACCCCTGGAAAACACGCTACTGAACCTATACCCTATTTTCCGTTATTAGAGTCCATAATGTTTTCCTCCCATCATGCAAAACAAAAGCTAAACAAACCAAAAACAGCCCCGATAATATCCTTCACGGCCTGTTTATCAACACATTTGCAAACAACACGTGCAAAAACGTTTCAGTGCGTGATTCACGGGCCTCCGCATTGGGCCCTTGGTACCCAAAAAGTCGGTGAATTGCACAAAAAATAAAACACTCCATGCCGATCACTGTCTAGACTATACAAAAACTAATAAACCTACGTCGTCAACACAATCTATTGATGCATTGAATAGCCCGTCGAATAATTCGTCAATAGGACTTCATGAATTCTATCCAAACAACACAAAAACTTGATCAAATTGAGATACTTAACACATTCAACTTCTCCTGCGAAGTATACGGTAAATAAGCGTCCACAGATTAATCAGAGATCAACTGTTTTTGTATTTTTCTACACCAGCAGCGCTCATCACACATATGTGATTTAAATCACGAAATTTCTGGTTATAGTCGAGTCCATAGCCAACAATGAACTTAAAAAATGCCGTTGGATCATCAAATAATAGTTAGCACCAAAAATCAATGAATAATAAAGAAAGAATAATAAAAAACCTTGTTAGGAATGTGAAAAGCGACAAAATCTTCTACAACATTTATTTTCCGTGGTACCCGCTTTGACAATAATACCGCCGTCCATACCTTTTTGGCACCTGGAAATATAGACCTATGCAAAGACCTGCCATTTTCTGAAGCTGAAAACGTTCCCTGCCATATTTCTTGATCCTAGTCACCATTTGGTCAGGATAGCCCTATACCTGCTTTCCCGAGCGTTCCTTAGTTCACCGTTCTCCCTCTTCTCTTTCTTTTACAATAGAATTAGTAGCTTTCAACACGAATATTGAAACTTAGTTCCGGGCTTAACAACTTGCGCCTCATTACTAAAACGGCGATATCAATAATTCTTAGATTGGGGTGTTCTCATCGTGACTACACTGTTACTAACCTGAATCGCTTCGTGATCAGTATTCAGCAAGTATTCGGAAATGGACTAATTCCCACATTCCCAACCTTGCACGAACCGAAATCACATGAGGTGTTAATTCCAATGGAAAAAATTTTCAATCGATATTCCACAAACAACCCGGAGATCCAATGGGAAATGATACTTAATCTCAATAAATATAATTTTATTCATGTGGTTCTAGCACTATGTCGATTAACATTGGTTCAGTTACATTTCTCGAACCATTACAATAGTAATTATACCTAGGAGATTGTAAATAATACAAGAATTGTGTTACTTACCGTATCCTTCCAAAGTGTGAATTAGCTTCGATAAAGTAAGACCAGTGTCAATTATATCATCCACAATCTAGAAAATATGTAATTACACTAATATGCTGTGTAAATCCACTATTTAGGAGAGGAGATCTGTAGCAACCTTTAAATCGACCCGCTACGTCTTTAAACATGATGAATTCTACTGGTTAAAAGAAAAGTGAAAGCGCGTGTAAAGCGTGTTTAGGAGAGTACGGATACAGGCTTCACAGAATAATCAAATCAATTAATCAAAATCAAAAAATCAAATAAACTCCGGTAAAGGTGCTCACCAACACATTTTTCCCTCGAAGTTCTTCTAAGTTACTGAGCCCAATAATCTGGACCGTTCCTGAACTCGCATCATCTTCATAGCTTTTGCACCGGATAAAATCGACGGTCATCGGTTCTTTGCAAGACCATCGGGCATTTGACAGCTCTTCTACCTTCAGTTGAGAAAAATAGCATAAAACATACCCAAAAGTGTGGAAAAAAGAATTTTCTAAGCAACGAACCAATGCATTGAAAAACTTGTAAGAACCTTTGAGTACGCAAAGTAGTGACAGCTGGTTCTCACCAATCGCTTCATGGATGTCTAAACGACACTAAAGTAGCAGAAAATGGGAGCGAGTTCAATTAACAACACTAGTGAGCTCTGACTTCATCAGTACCTCCACCGGGCTGATTCGAATAAAAACTACTGGGCGAGAATATTTTAAAAGCATTGGGTACAAAGGAGCCCTACTGAGATCAAGACTGAACGAAAAATACATGAAAAGCGGTTTAGCCTGAAAATTTGATTCGAAAAAAAGGCGGAGCCATGCTTGGGTTCAGCTCACTCGACAACGTTTAAAAAAAGGTTTCTCATATCTCTTTTCATTGAACGGCCCCACGAAAGAACGTCTTCGTAGGGGCATAATAGCTCACTATACTCATATACCACTGAACACTTACCTTTTGCCAACCGTCTGACTCGATCACGAATGAGGCCGTCAGTTATTAAAACAGCTGCTAGATCACCCGCATAACATCTGGGAATGTCGAAAGCGGATACAGGCATCTAAATGATAGCATACATAGATTAACCTGACGGAATCTATAGCAGACACTGCACAGTAGAATAAACCTGCAGAATCCGAAAACGATTAAAGTTCTTATTTATCAGAACTACACCAAAGTAGTAAACACACTTGTAAACACCATTAAAGCATCATTAGCTCTCATACATTACATGGCAAGATCAGGGAACAGTAAGGAGTAATCATAAGCAAAATAAGGATCAGCCTCCATTTAGGCATGACAATCACATCTTTCTTACCACATAGTAGAACGAAAAATGAAAGCTTCAATGGAAATATTTACCTCCAGAAGATAAACCTCAACAAACATGCTGTTCTTTTCCAGCAAATGACAACTCTCACCAAAAAAAGCAACTCAAACCAACCATGTACCTCAAAATCGTCCGGAATGATCGCATTCCCTTGAGCCATGTCCTGCAAAAACAGACATCAAATCGAAGCATGACGAAGAAGACTGAAGAGTAGTATACTTGGCTGATTTCTATTTAATGTCAGGTAGTTAACTATCTAAAAACCTTGATCTACCTAAAGACGAGACATCAAAAAGCAAAACAACACTGATGTCCAACCACCACATTGAAATTACACTGAGGATAACTTAGTAAATTACTGAAATCTATAGAGCTCAAGCTAGGGAAACTAAGAGAATGCATAGTAAGACACTGATTATAAAACTACGAATGTCTGTTTTTACTACTGGGAATGTCAATTGCAAGTAAATGTATGTGCATTAATCATTCCACACTGAATGGAAAAAGGATTATATTAACATTTTTGCATATGCAATTATATTTGAATATTGAATATTGTGAGTTTTAGTGATGTCAAAAAAAAAAACAATGCCAGTCCGCGATCGAAAGCGAAAGCGATGTTCAGCTGGAGACAAGGTACTGATAACTGCCGGGACTATCGATGACTTGCCCTTAGACCGCGTGATCTTTGAACCTTCAAACGATGGTTTCTGAAACCTCAATCGCCCTTCCGGTTTTTCCAAAAAAAAAATTCTCGGGAGACTCCTCCGTGAGGTGTAATTCCTACAAATGTACTTTGCCCAGCAAACAGATCGCCTCAGTATTGAGAGAAAAAGCGCTCATGATGAAGAGCTTTCTAATAGGATGATCTCCATTAAAGTGCTCATGAGGTAACGCAAACGTTCGCAACCAGATATCGTCTCCTGTCATTTCACGAGGGGAAAACGGTAGGGCTAAAATCAGGAGCTAGACCATACCAGGGTACAGCCCAACCCTCTTCTCGTCTCTCAAGTGTTGAAAAGAGTAAAAATGAATTGCGAAGTAAAAAACCAATGGAAGACGTCGGCTGGAGAAGTAGGCGTGAATGGGGTGGCATAGCTGAAATTCCAGCTATGCTCACCTAGAAAGCTCCTACAGCCATCCTCGCTTTTCCGACCAAAAACGAATCACATTAAAAAGCGAAAAGAAGATTCTAGAAAAGCGGGATGCAGTTTACAACTACGTACGATTTCTGAACATTCAAGTGGGAGTTACACTGACAAGTCATTGAAGGTCGATTTATCACAAGATAGTGCGTCATTCATCGGCCTAGCATCGAAGTGCGCTCATTCCCTTTCCCCTCCCACTCCGCTCAACATTTGCAAGATAAAAACACCGCTCAACCCTTGCATGATGGAAACATTCCCGTTTGCGGAGCAGAAGAAAGATAAGGTCGCCTTAAAAAATGCTAAGTACGGCTAACCGGAATCTGCAGACACCTCTTCCCATATCTCGCATACCAGATGAAATTATGTGAATTTACAAAGTGCATCAAAACTTCGTGATGAGTTGGCGATGTTCTTCATGGTACCTCTGTGTGTACCCGAACACTTCATGAAAACTATTTGAACCTTGAGAATATGTACGCTCCAAGAACATGGGACAAGAAACGGAGGATGCCAATTAGTCACGCACAACTGCACAGCCATCCGGTTCCGATGGGAAAAAAAGGAGACAACACTGCTCGAAAAACCAGGCAAAATAGGTAGCATAAGTGGCACCCGATCACCTATAGTACATTAGTATCGCATAAGGTCAAAATTGGGTCACCATTCGGTCAGGAACACACAAAACAAAAAAGGCAGAACAAGCGTAAGTATTGGACTAGCAATTGCCTGGAGTCCATAGGATAGAGCTTTTCGGCGTCGATCAACTGTTTTTGGAATGGGAACTTTCCCGTATTCGTCTACCATTCAGAATGGGGAAACTTTTTGAACGCGTACGTAGCAACCAAAAGGGCGGTGTGTTTGATTGGCATGGGCTATCAGCAATCCAAGACTAAATCCCCGTACAATGCGTGCGGTAGTGCGCCACTTGGTATTACATCACCTCCGCCCTTAGATGCTTGCAGTGTCTGGAATTTTTAATATCAGTATGAGATAACATACCATCAAAAAAGGCGAGGAAAGGGTGCAGAATGACTCTAAGATGCTCACTGATAGGCACGGCAAACACTGCAGGGTGGAGCATGCATAAAACAACATCAAGGGTACTGAATTCCCTACCTCACGCCACTGACACTCTATTACTCTGCAGCGGTGGGAACCTCGTAAAGCACACTTTCCCATCATTATCATACCTCTGCACTAAGAGTAGACTCCTGGGATGCTGGAATTTTTTCGAACTTGCCGCTTTCTCTTTCGTTTTTCGCCGCTGACGTTACCTGCGTTGACACTTTCATCCCATAACCCTTCGATCACATATTATAAAAAAAAAACTCAAATTACAAGTATTCCTACTCTTTCCTGCACTTTAAATGTCTTTTAAAGGAAGAATTGTTTAGTTTTACATAGTTGTAAGAGGTTTCAAATGTGCTTCCGTACTAGATTACCACCACACAAAAAGCACACCACAAAAATATACCTACCTTCATGATGGAGTTTACTTTTACGGACTGCGGAACTCCTGGAATTCTCGATAAATCATTCGAGAGATAAATTTCCATGATACAACATTACACTCCATATGAGTCAGAGAAAGACAACTCCAAAAATTGGCACCGATAGATTTTATACGAATATATTCATTAATACCTCAA
This sequence comes from Haemonchus placei, assembly GCA_900617895.1. Classification (NCBI taxonomy): domain Eukaryota; kingdom Metazoa; phylum Nematoda; class Chromadorea; order Rhabditida; family Trichostrongylidae; genus Haemonchus; species Haemonchus placei. Next base: position 8,474 of record UZAF01020676.1, on the reverse strand, counting down.
AACCAACAGAACAAAAAACGAATCAGAAACAACTAATAACAAGGTATTTATAAGCAGTCGGAAACTGGTGTACGACTAAGACAGAAAAGACAAAACAATCGTCGATAACCGGTTGATAACAGCTCTGAAGTAGAGCAATCTATCAACAAATCTTCTCAGGGATAGCCCGAATAGAAACATGTGTACGTGCGGGATATCGGAACGTAAAGAACGGCTGCAGAACATATCAAATGTCACCTAGACGTCATATCCATCCCTTGTAATCGTTGATTGTGATACGATTCTCTTTTCGTCCACGTCGAACAGCGCTCTGTTTGCCTTTCACTCGAATCTTAGTCTGGAATGTACATATAGCACTTGAGCTCCCTTTTTAAGCACGAGCTGATCATCAGCTTCTAAGAACGGTCAAAGGCTCACGAGACTTGTCTTTTTTTTCCACAAAAGAAACCTAAAGTTGGACGAGTAAGGTGACAATGGTTGGAGAAAAAAGGAAAGAAAGAAAAATTGGGAAAACCAACCACAGGGAAATTTGCAAGATAGAGGGATACGAAAGGCGAACGTATGTACCCTATCGAAGAAGGAAAACAACAGCTGTTTTGGTAGGCAATAAAAAGAAAAGATTAAGAGGGAGAAAACATTAGAAAGCAATTACTGGATTTGCTACTTGCAAAATGAGAACATTACAAAGCATCCTTGAATGATATGGATGAGAAAAAGCGATTCGTTGAATCCCGCCTGGCAAGAGGATTTGGTCCTGAACCGAAACGGGACCAAATGTATCCCCCCCCNCCCCCCCCTCTGCGTTCGCTTAAATTGTTGCAGAACCGTCTTGGAGGACAACAGCACTGACGTGTTATATATTACGGAACTCATGGCAACCAATGCTCGTCGTATCGGGATCGATTAATTGGGCAGCGACTCATATGGGAAGGAGGAAACGCTGAGTAACCGAGAGCACCCACATTTTTGTCTTTGACCAGATCATGGAACAATCAAAGGGAATCCCATAGCTCGGATATCTAACGCGGAATTCAACTGCATGCGAATTTGGTGGATGCAGCGCCATATCACAGATGCGGTTACACCTGCTTCACTATCGCCTGTCATGAGGAACTTCTGCGCTGTGCAAGAATCTTAGCCAATATACAAAAATGAACACCATCACTCACTTTTTCTTTGTTGCGCAACTTTTCCAAAGCCACTCGCCGCCTGATCTCTTCTGGTGGGATCGTGGACGTTGTGGACAACATTGATGGAGCTTTCGTTGTTTTTCGTGGCCGACGCTCCACCTGAATCTCCTTTCAATATATTTTCGTCAACACAATCAACAAAGGCCACTTACCTCAACCTCTTCCGGGTGTTCCACTTCACAGGCTTCAGTCTCAATTCGGTCCAATTCTTGTCGAGCTCGAATGTACGGTTCACGATCCGGACGATTTTCACTCTCTCGCTCAACTTTTCTAGGATGAACGACAAGTGGGCACTCGTCCCCTGCAGAACCACTTTCTTCCAGAAGCAACTGGTCCAGCTGTGTTGTGGCCTCTCCTAACCAGTTCGTAAACCGCTCCGATTGGGAAAGCATTTGCGCCTATCAATCAATCGGATGTGTTTGTATACGTTCATGGATATGCATTGTGAAGCATAAACCTACCTCATTCTTTCTGTAGTTTTCCTCTTGTCGTAGTTCTTCATGATCCACATCTTCTTCAGGAATCGTATCACTTTCGTGCCCTGAACTGGACTCCTCTTCGTCGCTCTAAATTCCAGACGGTTAGTTAAAATTTTAAAAAATGGCACTCATACGATCCTGACAAAAAGAGAAAAAGATAAAACAGCGGAAAAATCTTCCAAAATCTCGCCCAAAAACCAAAAACAATTGTTAGCCGAGCGCATGTCAGTAGTAATTAAAGGTAAGATGTAAGTAAATCGAAAAATGCAAACCCACCTCTTCCTCGTCTTCATCTTCATCTTCATCAGAGTCCACAAACTCCGTTGTATCAATGTGTGCGCGGAAGTTTCCGCTATCATAGGCCTAGGTAACCGAAATGAAGATTCGCAAGATGACAGAGAATTAAAGGGAACCTTGTTCAGGTCGATATCCATTTGCTTTGTGAACCCACTCGCTTCCAATTCAACATCCAAATTGTATTTACGTACAATATCCGAGAATTTCGGATAGTCATCGCTATCATAGTCGAACTTCCGTCTGAAAAATATTGTTCTTGGATAATTAGTGCCATCACCTTAATTTGATGGCTACCATTCATAAAATCTATGTCACGTAGCAAGGGAGGCTCATAGTCGGACCAGTCTGTTGGAGCTGAGTCTGCCTATGAAAATTCCAGCGGATCTTGTTCCTCTTTGCAAGCAGTTGGAAAGGTTCGAGCAATATCAAAGGAATGGAGCATAATTTGGAAAGAAGGGAATAGGACCAAATCAATAGTCTACCAAACCTTGAACCGATTTGCCCATACAACGTGATTTGAACAGACAAAAGGCTGTAAATTCAGGAGTTTCAAGCTCTATCGAAAAGCGAGACAGCGACGAATGAGACGAAGTTGATGGAATGCTAATCAATAAAAAGCCCATACCTCTTACTCAAGTGAACGACCTAGGCAATTACTTACAATGGATACTTGGATACTTATAAAAACTGGTAAATGAGAATGAAGTAAAAAAATGCAAAACATGACTTTGAAGCAATGAATGCACTGAGCTTAAAGCGAATTGAGGGGGAGATATGCAAAACCGAGCAACTTGAGTGATGGCAGGTTGTCCAGCATCCCATCAATTGAATCAACGGACACTGAAGCCAGGTTTCGAGCACTTTGCTGTTAGTTCTTCACTTTTAACGACTACAGTTGTTGGCCACGAAAATTTATTATTCCAACAAAGCCATAAGCAATTTGCTTAATGGAGCTTGCTGTTCAAAGAGCGTTCTACAGCAACAACACCTCATTAAAGGAACCATTGATATAGGAGTTTGTAATCCCAGCCGTGAGGCAGTCAGGCAAAGAGCAAGGCTTAAACAACAAAATGCTCGAAGAGGTGGTATACATCATTAAATGATGAACGGCGCACATTTGCTTTGCTGGAGCTTTCATTTGCTGACCCACGTAGTGCGAGAAGTTCACAGATCAAAGTACAAAGGATTTCGAGAAAATTCGATATAAGGTCTCGCTTTGGGTCCGAAAAGAATCCAGAGCAGTATCGATTAAAACCGCAGTAAAACTGGCAGTAAAATCCGCTTGTCGCGAACATCGCAGGAACGACTCATTTTCTGCTTGGGCAGTAAGTAGCCAGCCAAGATATAATGTATTTTCTGCAGAATGTTTTGCTACCGAAACCCACAGTTCGACGAAACTTGGATATACTTATAAAGAAGTACAAATAAGTACAGAAGTACGTAATGAGATGAATGGGATGTGATATTTTTCGTCGCATTGCCTATCTCATTCTCAGATTTCGCAAACCAGCATGTAAGGCAGCGGTAAATCTGATCATCGTTTGAAAGCTGTGTTGTAAACAAAAAAAAANCAACGAAATACCGAATCAATGAAACGGCAAAGCTCATAAAATGCTTACTAACTTGAAAAACGTCCTCACACATTCGACATCTCGGTTAAAATAAAATTCTGCATTTACGTGGTCGATCGACACCATTTGTGGGAAGTCTATTACCACAACTTGCTCATTCTGAAAATATCTCAAAGTAGTGTCAAGATTTCATCTCGAACCAGGACAATTCTATTGAGAAAACAACTTCTTACTGCGAAAAAAATAAGTTCTCTCAAAGGGGAATCAAGATCTGGATGAGGCAAAGCACTAAACCGTGTTTACGCTGCCAGACACTTGAGTTTCTCTCTAGCTTACTAGAGCAATCAAAGAGGACTTTCAAGATATAAAAAGCTACCTTGAATCATTCAATCGGTAGAAGTGAACACAAAAGGTTTTTTCTCTTTCTAAGGAGGGATGAAATTCAATGAACTGCATTCATTTCACTTGATTACAGCAACTCTGAATACTGCTGACACTATCGTTTCCACGAAAAATCCTTTCTGTTATTTCAAGGCGCCACAAGAATGACTAAAATCAATTCGGCATTTCCCCTGAACACCCTGCAGTGTGAGAAATCCACTTCATAAAAACACCATGATTCGGAGTCTTTCTGGTGACTATACAACGGAGAACCACAATTAGTGAGTCTGTCAATGTTCTCGGGCAAATCAAACAACTTTTATTAGGCTAACGTTTAGCCAGTCGTCTTCGCCAGAGCCTCAGATTTCTTAAAGAAGACCATCTTTTAGACAGCTATCTGACCAAGGCAACTAGCCGAAACGTTAACCTTAAAAGCCTATAACACATCGGCCGAGGCTGAGCAACATAATATCATGCCAAGATCAATTGAGAGTCGAACATGGTTACAAAATAAGTACGTTACAATGTGGTCGATAGGTTTTGGATGAGTATTTGATTCTATCGAATTTGTCGACCAGTAACATCACCGTAGTGGAGAAATACAAAACTTTGTAGTAATCAATAAAGCGGCAATATTAAATAACCCATCTGTTGACAGCTTAAGCACCTTTCAGCTTTATTCTGTACCCTCCCGTAAGCCCCTCATAAATTATGCAAGAAATGCAAGGTAACTGCCCATTTAACCTTGAAAATCAAAACAGGTTAATGTTGTGCCTTTTGAAAAACTCAAAATGATCGAGATGATAGTGACCAGCTGACTCTAACCAAATCACGACCAGCCAAGTTCACGAACCGTGTTCTCCTGTGACGTCTCGCTCTGTCGTGACAAAAAGGTCACTCTGTAAAGCAAGCTCGCCTATTTTTGTTCTTCATTCTTTTAATTCATGATCGAGCGATTCTATTGTAGGTGGTTAAGCTTTTCTCGAAACATTTTCACAGTGACGCATTGACGCAAAGAATTTTTTTTTTTCGTTTTGACTGCTTTCAATAGGGGATCATAACCATACGGCTACTTTGTGAGAGATTTTGCGAGGGAGTGCAGAGGAATAAAGAAGGTTTTTACCGCCACAGGTCCCTTGAAAAATCCTCTCAACACTTGATAAAGCGATAGTGTACAACTAGTTTCCTGATTTTTTCTATTCGCGCTGAGGATAGGAATCCGTCAAACCTCGCAACTCAATGGTAGTAAAACGTGGCAGGTCCACATGTTACAACAACAACTTTGAACAAGCCACCGAGTCCTTCGCCTATTCAGCACCTCTTTAATGACTGCGGAAAAGGGCCTTAGCGAAAAATAAAAACAGGAAAATTCATAGCGTTACTAACTTCTAAAAGCATTATATTGAACTCGTTGAAATCGCCATGAATCAGACCATGTCGACCGAACTTCACAATTATCGACATCAGCCTGAAGATTTCGCATAAACGCGAAGAACTTTTGCAACTTTGAAGTATATGAAAATGTTAATAGTAACAACATCAGCCGTATAACAGAAGTAAACAACTAGTAGGCGGATTTCAGAGCATTCAAGGTTCAAAAGGCAAATAACGCTGATGGGCAAACATGAAATCAATCCAAAAAAGGCTGACTCGGGTGCTACTTTTTACAGGCCTACAACACTAAACATTTACTGAATTTACAGTTAATCAGTTATTACCTGTCGTACAATCTTCCGACATCCTCTACATGATCAACATGGCAAAGAGTTCGTCCTTCAATTAGACCCATAACCACAAGATGACGACAAATGTCCACTGGGCGTGGGACAGGGAACCCACGGTCTGCTAACGCTTTCAAGAATGCGTACTCCTGGAATACTGTATTTTTCAGACGTAAAAACCAAGAATGAGCAAAATACTGCACTGCTCTAGTAGCCCCCGCAATCAACAAGTAAACAATAAAGATCACCTTGGTCGCTGCGAGCCGGCTTAGGTAAAGCCAAGAAGCAGAATGACGTTTCCTGTGATAATCACGTTTCTCCTTGATTTTTCGGAAAGATGTTCGACCAAGACGATGAAATTTCAAACATAAATCCTGAACACATCATCCAGCAAATTTATTTTAGTTAAATCAAAGATTAAAGATAAACGTACATTTCGATCAGGGTCACCGCCAACATATACGTCTGACTCTTTTCCAACTCCAATTTGATTACCTACACTTCCCACAACACCTCGAGTGCAAAGCGCTTTCAGAGCAAGGAAATCGTATCCGAGAACGGTCAGACGGTATCCATCAACTGAATTTGTACTTTCAAAAAAAAAAAAACGACCAATTCGTTCTTTTTGAGAATTTTAGAATAAAGCTGGATAGCATTCTCTAGTTCATATTCGAAAGGTGCTATACATGGAAAAGACCACAACCTAACTTTCAAAAGTCCTTGAGAAATTTTGAATTCTTTCAGAGAAAAATAGTGTGCTATACATGGGAACAGACCACAATCACACTTTCAAAATCCTTGAGAAACTTCGATCCTTTTTAGAGAAAAATACTGCCCCTTGAACGCAAAAGCGAAGCCTATAGTGGTAGATTTCTTCTGAACACGTCCAACATCCCCCACTGTAGCAATACGTTCCCTCAGTTTATGACCGTCCCCTCGTTTGCATGTAACGGAATAACACACAGCAAAGAAAAACAAGCAAAAACGAACACTTTTTACTCCTCTCGAACGCGACGAGCGAATGTTTACATAGAGTCGATAGAATTCGAGCAACCGCTCCTCGATGGATCCCTGCTATTGAGGAAATCAACGGCAAAGGAACAACTTCATGATTTTTCATTCCCATTTCGACCTAAAATTACGGCTAATACTTCGACAAAAATCTGACTCGGCAACTGCAAAACCCAACTATTGCATCCTGAGCTTACATCCAAATAAAACAGCTTTTCTGGTGTAAAATCTACTAGTATCTATAATGTGTATGCGATCACAGGCTTACAAACCCGCAGTACGACGGATACCAGTCAAGTATACTCACAAAAATATATCGGCAGTGACGTTAACCAATTACGAACGTGACTCGATCCGTTTCTCGACGGGATAAAATCTATGGGAGATCACTTTGGAACGTAAAAATTAATCAGGAATGATTCGTAAGTACCGTAAGGAACAACTATGACAAAATGCTTGTCAAACGTTTAAATTTCGTGGAACAAATGAGATTTGAGTGAAGTCAAACCTCGCCACTTCCTACCACTCTCATATGTAAACAATAAATATAAACAATGATGACCTTACAGCTATCAAAACTCGAAAGTCTTCCCTCTCCAGATATCGTAGTTTTTCCACATCCATGCGCCCCATCGTTGAAGATCAATATTTCCTAATGAAAAAGAAAAACTTGAAAAAGTTATATTAAATGCTTCTAGTAGTAAACGAGTAGAGGCCAGGTAACAACCATTGAGCATTAATAAGGGTTCCAATTACAAAATATATTTATTGAGATGATTAAAAACAAGCATACTTCAATCGGCGCACATTGTACATACAATATTTCGCTAGACAATACCAAATGTTCGTAGCAAAAGGCAAAAAGCAAATCATATCAATTGCAATTGTTATGCCTAAAAGCTGCTACATACATCTACTGCTCATGCACGGCGCATCCCAAATATTCAACGGCGGGCGAAAACGGGTTAGCAAAACACATAAACATTGGAGGAAGACTATTGGATAATTGTAAGAAGAAGCAAGGCAACATTTTACATCAGCTTTGATTTGAATTTATGCCAAAATAACGTGAAAATCCAACATTCTTACTGAAACCCTTTGCAAAAACCCAAAACTCTAAAGGAAAAAGCAGATTTGTCCCTTTTTGATCCCGTGCCAAATATAACCTCCAGGTTCAAAACAGTCTTACCAAGTTTTGTTCCTGGAATCTCCAACTATTAACTAATATACCATTCAGTTTGATAGATTTTGCAAACTGGTACTTCCTGTAAATAAGCCAAAACGCTTTGAAAAACTTCCCTGACAAAACCTTTCCATGTGGCTCAACCTAAAGACTTTTTCTCGAAAATTCCTATTTCAGTTCCGTTTCATATGACGAATGCTGAAGTCTCACATTTTCTTGGCATGCATTTCAATCAAAATGAAGGAAACTTTAATACAAAACAACAGCGAAAAAAGTATGTTTTGGTTTAATAGTATGACAAATTTGGTAAGAAATCGGGAGAGTAAAAACAACTCTGAGTCGAACATATCAGAAAATAAAGGCGGCGAGCTAGCTATGAAGAGATATACACACAATATATATTCACACCCGTTAACATCACCGACCCTAACTCTCCTTTACAGTGAATCACTTACTGCTATGGAGAGCACAATGAGGCAGCAAACTTTGAATGATTGAAATCTATATGAAAAATAACGTAACGCGGTTTATACAAGTATCGCGCTAATGATGAATTCTTCTTAGTAGAAAACCACTCATCTTATCTAATATCAAAGCAGATAATCACTACGAATTGCCATTTTGAAAAGGACAAGACTCTT